>NNCF01126978.1:428271-463483 GCA_002313205.1 Laupala kohalensis
TGCCTTAGGGCCCTTGATCGGAATTGATGGGATGGTCCCTTGCTTGCTTCCGGAGAGTAAATTAGTTTATTGTCCTCCACGTGGTCATACGCAGTTTGTACTGTTTTTTGACAATAAATTTATATTTATATTCCAGTATTTAATACATTTCCTTCGATTGGGTGGCGTGAATTCAACTTTTGACAAAAAGAACTTGGTGGGTCGACTCAAGGGGAGGAGAGCTGAGTCGAAAGAGTAAGGATGGGAGTGCAGTCGATGAACCGAATGACAACAGAAACGGAAGTCCCTTGGGAACCACCAATCTGACAGCCGAGTTGATCGATGGATGACATACACTAGGAGCTCAATGTCTCGGGATGCAGAATGCATGCTGTCTGAATTAATCCAATTTGAAGGGAGTGGTCTCCGGTGAGCCATAAGTACTCACTCCCAGTTCGTGAGTGTACAGGAGAGATTTTATGACCGAGTAGCTATGTATGGATAAGATGACTTATTATTTATGGAATCATAAATGAGAAATTCCTCACTGGAAGCTGCATTGAAGATAAGAATATGAAAGCGAATCAGCGAAAGAGAGCACAAAAATGTAATTGTGGAATGTATGAGTGTTTGGTAAACTCAAGGCGAAGGAGGGGAAATAGGAAAACAAATACATGGAGAACTTTTATTTTATGACACCAGTTTTCGTATACCTTGTTCACGTGCACATATAACTCTCACTCTCTTTTACTTACGAGCATCATATCTCTGCGTCTTAACCACATAAGTAATTGAGATGTGTAGCCAAAACTTTCAATGTTTTACAGCTTTCCATGTTCGATGAGATTCATAAATAATTTTATTCGCTTGTTCTGATCGTTTCCTCCTTTATGAACATGTATTTTTTCTCATGCAGTTCCTTTTCTCTTTCACATCCAACGAAATATCCAGTTTCTCGCTTCTACATTTCATATTATACATTACTTCCTACCAAATGCCAGACTTACACCATTTCTCTTAACCAACTATTTCCAATATCCAAGACGACATTATTCATTGTGGGTCAGCATATTAGAGGGGAAGGCACCGAATTACGGGCTTGGCGGGTGAACATTCCAGTGAGGGTATGGTATTTTAACCATGACTCACCATCTACAACGGTTCTCTGGTCTACAGAGGCTTTAGCGACCATAAATGTAGGAATGTCTCACAATAAGACTGTTTTAGGAAGTAAATTATTTAAGGGTAAACTCATCAAATAGGATGAATGAGGATAATTAATGGATATAAAACCGCTTTAACTCCGAGAATTTTAAGTACAAACTGATTCAGCACTCGAGCAACATTTGCTTTTTTAAAATTTTAAATCAAGAAATTTTCTTTAATTATAATAATTTTTGCTAAGAAACAAATAAATGCAGAATAAATTCTGCGTGATATTTAATTTTATTGTTAATTTTTTTTCACTTTATTTACTTTAATTAAATCGACTCACTTTATAATAGCTTTAATTAACAGCTCGCTAGTAGGTTTCACCCGTAGACGCTCTTTGGAGCTTCTCCCAGCTAGGTTCAAAGCGTAAGAGTAGGCATCTACAGCAATCTGTTGGTGTTAGCAATCAGATGCTTTCTCATTGGATCAACTCGAATTATTGCCTATTTTTATTGTGGTATAGTGTATCTGATATAAATAAAATTGCGATACAGCTATCATCACAGATGATGGCATATGACTTCGCGTGCACAATATCACTTAGAAAAAGCACGTGATTGTGTACAGCATTAGCGTCATATCTCTCTTGGACACTAGTTAGTAAGCAGACACGATTGAGTAATTTCTCTGATATTTTGTTTCTTAGATTGTTAGGATGATCAACTATTATTGCTCGACTGCTCTTCATCATGCTCGAAACACAGGAATATGGCAGGTTTTGTTAAAACAAGCCAGGGACGTGAACAAGAAAGAATCCGAAGCAAGTTAGTCGTTCGAAAGTTTGCCAAAGTACAGGAGCTGGCAATTGAGGCACCTTGAGAACAGTTGAAAGAAATAAGAAATTCGTCAAGAATTCAGTAGTACTTCTGTCTTCGTCTATGCAACCATACGTGGTGGCGACGACTGACTGAATCTAGGGCTACACGTTGAAAATATTTTTATTATTGCGTGAGTATATTAGCTGTTCTAAATACATTGGACCTCGTTGCTCTTGCAGGTGGACGTGCATCCAGTTGAACTGGCAGCGTGTCGCTTCGTGGGCGTGTTGCTGCCCGCCGTGCCCGTGGTACTGTGGCGGCGCGAAGCTCCCTTCCCGCGTGGCCGACGCGCCATGCTGCTCCTGCGCTCCTTCGTCGGCACCACCGGCCTCATGCTGTCCTTCTATGCCTTCCGCCACATGCCGCTGGCCGACGCCTCCGTCGTCGTGTTCAGCGTGCCTGTCTTCGTCGCCATCTTCGCTCGCCTCTTCCTCAAGGAACCGTGCGGCGCCTTCCACGCGCTCAGCGTCGCCCTCACGCTCATCGGCGTCGTGCTCATCACGCGTCCCCCTTTGCTCTTCGGACACGCGGTGAGTGCAAATACTTATGTCACACTACAATGTTACCTACCACACGGATAAAAAAATACATGTTGAGTAGACAGATTAGGGTACACTGACGCAGAAAGTTGCTTTGCCGGAGCTTGTTTCCGGCGCGTACTTACTTTGTCGACCTGCTTCTTTGCGACACGTAAGACGCTGGTTCCGAGCAGGTCGACCTCTAGGGTAAATCTTACGTTTTACTGTCTCGTCAGCGTTATCCATGCATAGCTGAGGTATTTGAGGTTATACTGGTCGGGGGTTGCACAATTAATTCATTTTGTTAGAAATTATTTTAAATAAAATATTACTTTCGATAGTGAAATTGTTGTAAAGCCAAAATATAAGCTATAAATGCATCCGAGAAAATAAAGGTGTTATCCGATTTAAAATATCTGCTTAGACTTTATCAGTTTTATAAATTATATTTCCAATAAAAGGAATTGATAACTTTTAAAATGAAATATCTGCGGAAGAGAGAGATAGAGAATGAGAATAAGTACATAAACTTATCAAATCAGTTATGAAATCTACATATGTTGGGCTTAACCATACTTCAGGCCGTGAACGCTGTAACTCGCTGGTAATCAGGAAACCTGTAAACCTGGAAGGCTGGAATTCCATGGAGATCCAGATTTTCCGGCAAAAACCGGTTGGTGCGCACACCCTCGTAAAAATGCTCGCAGTATTAGCGTACGTGGCAAAACACTCGAATGGAAACCACAAGTTAAATACCTTGGAGTAATTTCTGACAAGTCTTGGCTGGAGCGCTCACATAGAGGACCTGCGCAATCGACTCCAGAGCAAAGAGGTCAGCCTCCACCCTACCCTGAATAATCGGGAGGTCGCCCTGAGTGCAAAGTTGAATCTCTACAAAACATGCATAAGAACACTTTCAATTTACATTTGTGCTACATGGTCGACTGTTCTACCTAACAAAATTAGAAAATGACCACGAGTCGAGAACCAAATCTTAAGGCTCTCCTTCAAACCACCACGATGCATCAAAAATGAAGACATTCGGCAGGCAACTTCTGTTTCAGAAATTCAATATATTCACCATCTAGCACTCTCCGAAATTAAACCAACCTTTAAAAGTGCTTCACGCAACCTATTCTATCTCTACCGTCATCATTTACTTCTCCCTCGACCCACTGGTCCCATTCGTTTCCCCTCAGATATCCTCAAACTTCCTCCACCATCTTTCCCCACCTAAATTCATCAACAGTCACACCCATCCTTCACCAGAACAACTGGGTCTACAGGTGCACCTAAGTCCCTGTCATTGGTACTCAACCGTCCAACTGTAAGTCACCGTCAAGCGACGGACATCACATAGAGCGCACATTCAGCAGACGAGAGCTAGTAATTTTCACACATGGGTCCAAATGCAAAATAAGCACCTCAAGGTGCAGATTTGAACGGAAGACAAATGCAACGACGTTCGAATTTCAACCTCTGGTCGACGCTGCCGGACGAAAGCTAGAAACCAACTTTTTACGTGAGCATACTCCTAGACAGATCCATTTTAGGCGACATATCGCTTTGCAGAAAATACAACATACTGCTAAAAGAAGCTGCAATCGTACGTTGCGACCATGTGCGATCTGATCGATATGCACATAAAAAAATCGGAAACAATTCAATATATGTATTTAAAATATGAACAAGAAAGTTCAAAATGTGCTTCAAATCTCCAATAAAATTCACTCAACAAATTTGAAATATGCACTAAAAAGTATAAGTGAGTAACGTTTCATATATATCTACTCATTACTAAAAAAGTGCTAGTGTAAATTGTGTTAATTGAATAATACCATATTGGATACTTGGCAGCATATTAATTGGTATATGAAGATCAATAAACTGAAATTGTATGGTTTTACCAATCTTCATTATTTATAAGAATTAAAGTGAAACGTTTTTTTGCACAGGTAGTGAGCGTCTTTAGTCTCTTTATTCAGATGTTTTTTGCCAAAACTTCTTCGCTTTCATAATTATAATAATAAAGATTAGTGAAACTATAAAATATTTTCTATTTTTTGGATAGTACCACTGAGCTCGTTCATACAGTATAAGCTATATTTAAATAACAAACGCGTACACTATAACTGATAAAGTAATTTAACCTAAAAACCGTAGAGTTCAAACAAAAAACTTCAAATTAGACATATATACGCATCATTAAATATAATTCATTTGGTCCCACAAGGTTAAAAATTCTAGAAATCGATTCCTCAAAGCTGTAGAAAGTCATGAATAATATGCAAAACATGCAAAATCCGAACCCTGGTTATGACACACTAGGAGGCAAATGACGCTTCTAAGAAAAAAAGATTATGCGTCGATTAGTTATTTGGTACCTGTTTCTAACTGCCCTCAAAGCATTAGCGGGGTGAATACGATTCTAGTCTCATTTTGATTGCTAACCGTCTCTACCATACACTACAAACCTACTATACGATTCTCTCTTTATTTTCTTTCGTCAGCGGCCTTCAGTTATGCGGTGTGTGGTATCTGTAAACGATTTGTCACCCATTATGTTATAGGTCTATGTGACACTCATTTATTTACAATTATTCTGTCAGTATCAAGTGGTTCAGAATTGAATCGGAAGCTTCGATTTTACCCTCATCAAGTTATTACATATATTTTTGTTCGGACGTGGTTCAGAAGTCATCAACAATGACTGCAAATTTGCGTAAGTTATCTTCATAAAATGGGATAATTATGGATTATTATGGTTAATTATAATTATTCAATTTTTGGTTGACTTGTGCTGAAATTATTTTGTACTCACTTCAATGTTTACTTACGCTTGGTATACAAAAATAAAAATACTATACAGAACTAACTTAACAAAAGGGATTTTAATTTTTTTCAACATCCCTTCAAAAAAGTTTGGGAAATAATGATAAGAAGTTTCTCATCCTACGTTAATTCATAATACTCATCATAATAATACGCTCGTGGGGTTTCTTCGCACTTCACAATTTTGATATGAACTAAGCTAACAACCAAAGTTAGTTTTGTAGGTGAAATATAAGACAGAAAATATACAAGTGTAAGCTAAAGTTTTAAATCCTTCTATTTTCAATATTGTTATTTCACAATTTTTCATGGAATAAAATAGACGCACGTTACTCATAGAGAAGGAACATGAAATATGTGGAAATTACTCACCAATCTTTAAATATAACTTCTGTGTTGAGAGAGTAATTTCGCTCCTGCATTTGTAGGTTCCTGCGCTGGCGGCGGGCAGCGGTCCCGGCGAAGCGGGTTTTGTGGATCCGCCGCCGCCGTTGGGGGCGGGAGCGGAGGTGCCGGGCATTGTGGGTGGCCCCGGTGCGGGCAGTAGTGACTTGTGGGGCGCCGCTGCCGCCTTCGCCGCCACACTCTTCGGAGCCAACGCCTACGTCCTGCTTCGTGCCCTCAAAGGCCTGCACTTCAGCGTGGTGAGAGAGCGAGTCCTGCGGTACTCCATTCTATTGTTCTCTATAGAGCACAGACTATAAACTATAGAGTTTAGTTGAGGGTGTCTTTCTGTGACACGCCGTTTATGTGTATAATGGTACGATGTAACTGACTGTAACAATACGATTAACAGTCTGGATGACGGGAAAGGGAAAAGACAAAATCATATTAAGTTCAACAAAACATTGTGTTTTATTACCACTGCTTATCCAGTTTCATTTTGCCATTCTGAATTTTATGAAGAGCAAATCAACATATAAAACAAAAAAAATCATGTTCTCATCGTCGTATATCTCATTTAAATTTTAAAAAATGTACAGTATCTGTAAAGTTGTTTTATCTTTTATTCCATTTTCTTTGGTGAGTTCTAAGGTTTCATTTCGGTAATATGTCATCTTAACGTGTAGAAGATAATAAATATTGTTCTTCAAAATACACGCAGGAAAATAGTTTCAAACCGTTTAAAAAACACTGAGCTCTCTTGAATACTTTTCGATAACACTACACTAAATAGACAAACACTTCGAATTGTTATAATATCTAGTGATCAAATATTGCATAATGTATTAATGAAGAATTAGTGAAAACCATTATATAATATAACAGTATTACAGAAAAAATCAAATGAATAAAATTTTAGGTATACACAGAAACTGATTGAACTGACTTCACGGTTTTTAAGATGCAAATGTGAAAATAGTCGAGTAATACTAAAATTTTTTTATTTTACGAAAAATGTTGATAATATGGCATTAAGGTCTCTACGGACAGTTCAACGAGTAAATAATGAGTGGCAATGAGATAATGATGAGTGAATGTACAATACTTTCCACTCAATCATTTATAATACTATTAGACGACTTATGTTGTATGTCCCATCGTGACCCAGGTTTTTCTCCGGGTAGTGGCGGATTTTACAAAGGTGGGAATGTCATTTAATACTTTTTTATTATTAATCTCGAATTTTTACTGCACATTATTTCTACGACTCATTTTGGAATAATAAATTGATAACAGTTCGTATTTGATTAATTTTTTTATAAGTATTTAATCCGCCACTGCCCTTGGACCCTTGATAGGAATTGATGGGATGGGTCCTTGCTAGTTTCTGGAGAGTAGCTGTATTATCCCCCACGTGGTCATATGAAGTTTGCCACTGCATTTTTTGACAATGAAGTTTATTTATTTATTTGTGTCTATGATAATTATAAAACACACAAGGCGCATTAAAATCATAAGAAAGCAACATGTGCCAAAGTACTGAAAGACCTACACTCTTACAGATGTGGAGGAAACAAATGTCCAATTTTCTGTAGCCATTAATGAAGTGTCGCATGTTTCTCTGCGTGTTGATGGCAATAGGGTTGATGAATGCAATACGATCGGAGGGAGTCACATTAAACACTTGTGGGATAACACACAAACTAAAATTAATAACCTATGTTTTGTCGTTTGTCAAACTTCTTCATATTGAAAAAAATCAATCAAATACTTTTAAATAACAACATTTATGAATCAAAATTGTACTAATCATTTTTTCTATTTATTTTGCCCTAGAAATATCCTTACAAAGTTATCTTAGGAATACCTCATCTGAAACACTAGGTCATTACAAGTTTCTCTATAATAATGCTCTTTCTTATATTGCAGTCGAGCTTTCCTTTTTGCGAATTTGTATTCCCATAGTCCTGTCTTCTGTCTGTATCATTTGTTGGACACTATTCCTCTATCCTATTGTTAAATTATCCCTTATACTCCATTATATATTGATGAAACAAAGCAAAAAAAAAATTTCTCTTTAATTCCTCCTCATCATTAATACTAAAAGTGTCTAGTGCATAGTATTCTTCCTTAAAATTTGATCTTTCTTTCCCATATGACACCAAATGTACGCACCTTGGTGCAAATTTTTATGTTTTGAAAAACATGTAAGATACGGAATTCTAATTGAAGAAAGTATGCGTTGTATAGGTGATGGCCAACTTCGGATGCTTCGCACTGGTGCAGACACTGCTGTGTGCGTGGGCTGCTGGAGCCCTCTGTGTACCACGCTGTGGAGCCGATCGTTTGCTGGTTGTTGCGTTGGCTCTCTTCTCCTTCGGTGGGCAAATCCTCCTCACGCTGGCTTTGCAATTGGAGCAAGCGGGACCCGTGGCCATTGCTCGCTCAGCAGACATCGTCTTTGCCTTTGTCTGGCAGGTAAAAATTCATATTCATGAATCATATAATTTCGGAATTAGCAAAAAGTATTTAATGTGTTATCACACGTATGACTGTCCCGTCTTGAGTATATTCAGCTGATAGTAGATTAGTCAAATGTGTGATACGTCTTAATATGAGTCAATATTGGACAGCATTAATTTTTTTGAGGACTCGACATACGATGCGAGACATAAACCTAGCATTACAGAAGTGCCCCAGTGTTTATGAAGAAATACGGATTACAAATACCCTTATTTTATTATTTAGATCTCTTTTTAGATTTAAGCATTTTTGGAAACTATAATTTACTCTGGAAAACTACATTGTAAAATGATTATATTTTAATTCTCTTTGGAATTCATGCTAAGTATTTGTGGCGCAGGTGCTTTTCTTCCAGGAGACGCCCAACCGCTACAGTGTGGGTGGTGCGTTGCTGGTGGTGAGCTCCGTGTTGCTCACCGGGCTGCGCAAGTGGGCGTTGGCATTGCCAGACACTCATGCTGCTAAGCGGTCCTTGGGCATACTCGCGCGGTGAACGTCCGACGTCATACTCATCTGTTGGTCACCGTTCGACTCACCGCCATGAAACGAAGGCTCACCTCTTCATCCGTCATTGCCCTTGACGGAGCAAATCCTCTCGCAGCACTAACAAGTGACCGTACCGCCGCCATCACTTCCTCTTCACTTGTTCCGAGTAGAATTTCTTTTGAGCTGTTACCCTCAGCTACGTCGAGTCCTCTCACGTGTCCACGTCTGCTTCGTCCCAGGTGCCACCAATAACCCACGCACTGAGTCTACATTATTAGTGGTAGTTCCATTTCATTCGAAAAAAGCAATGCTTAAGTGAGAATACTGGCCACAAACATGGAAAGTATGGGCAATGCAATATTCTTTTACGAAAACAATTCATCAACGAGCGTGATTGCGCCTATTTAGAGCAAATTATGGATTTTCGGGGAAGAGGCAACTATTTTTTCTTAATATCGTTCTGAAGTTTGGTTGGCAAAGCAAAGTTCACTGGCGATGACTTCACATAATTAAATCCAAATTTTAATTGGCCGATAGAGTATTGCTCATAGAGGAATATTCAAATGAAATGGAAATGAATGTAAGTAACAAAACATACTTTGCATTTGATATTTCATTTCACTGGTGACATATTCATGCTTATTGGACAAGTGGATAGCTGATCCAACAGCCTTCTATCTGAAAGATTCTCTCACAAAAATTATTATATTACCAAAAGAAGGAAAAACTGAAATAAAAATATTAAAAATACCATTATTAATGATATACTCCAGCGGAGAATAGAAATATTTCGAAAATATTCAGTTCTAATTATTTGCAACAAGCTATATTTGACTGAAACTTATGTTCTGGAACAGAAAATACGTAATTTGATATGTATTAACTTTGAATTTTACAATGTTTTCTAATTTACTTAGTCAAGAGTGGAGCACCTAAATCATATAACTTTCTCATATATTTATACAATTAACTAGTTCTCAATGCACATCAGGGAACAAAATTATAGTAAAATGAAACTTTACTTCAAAATGTTTAAATATAACATGAGTAAAATCTTTAAAAAGCACCATTACTTAAAATTGAAAGCATGTTTAGGACGACTCATGATGGAATGAAATTTCTTTTAAAAAGAAATACAACATCGAGACATTTAAATAAGAAAGATTATTGTTTTGAGGAGATCAATGAATCTATTCTCTATACAAGAATAATGGAACTTTACATGTGATGGATGCAAATTTATCAATCAACTTGTATAATTATTTCTTAAGGACAAATTCAATTTAATAAGGTCAAATTTAATTTCTTAAGGACTTTTATATCCACGCAAAGTCACTGAGTAAACATGATTCATCGCCATTGAAGCTTGTTGGTTTGACTTGTCTTTGTAATGATAATGACATCAATAATGATTTTTTCTCCTGTATTTGGTATGAGGATATTAAATACTTCAACATCCATACAAATGTGCGTGTGAGTGAAAACAGATTTTCTATTCTTATCATGTGGAATTGATGCCAAGTATCAGATAAGTTAGAAGTAGAAAACTGAATATTTTGTGGTGCGAAAATTGCTCTATTATACAAAAGAGACTACTAAAATAACGAACCTGAAGTTAAAGAGAAATTAAGTAGTTATTTGTATCATGAACAATATGAGAAATATGTGGTTCAATAAAATTTTTCTTTACAATGATTTGTAAAAGCACATATCATGCAAAAATATTATTGAATAGAATGGGTTAAAACAAAATAGTGATCATTGCAAACTGTATAGTTAAAACGTTAATGATATTGACCTTCATAAATTACAGTATTGATCATTCAACTTAATGTAATTTCTACTTTTATTTGTCTATTGCAGAATTGTACAAAATATTATTTCTAATTGGGTGATATCTCACAAGTCTACTCACTATCATCTAAGAGACAGAACTACAGACAAAACTCATGAGTGTTAAAATAAGTTTTGAAATGTATAATGATGACCATTTTGAGATATATCAGACTGAAAGTACTATTGAACAATGTGTTGAAAGTTGTTGAATTTTAACAAATGAGACCAACATTGTTGTATGTTAAAGTGACTAACAAATAACAACTTCATCAAAAATAGTGAACAAGGTGATGACCCATGTGAAGTGAAAGATTAATATGGAACTACTTTGTTCCTCAAGGTGATACTGTATTTCACATAAGTGTCATTTTTGTATTTTTTTTCTGAGGTATTGTTGCCCCCAGCCATTGAATGAGGGACTTTGTTACGTTGTAAATACAAGACGCTCATCAATTGTTTTGCCATCAAAATGAGTCAGTCTCTTTCAATTCCAAGAGACTGGTTTTGTTCATGTTTTACCAAAAAGGTCTCAAAAAAGAATTCTCAAAAAAGAAAACAATATGTCACTGATCAGTAGTATCCAATATGAGGAATTTTGCTATGAATACAAAAACAGTCTATTTAGACTTCTATAATAAATTTCAAATTTGTCTTTCCTTAAACAGTTTGTTGTTCTCACATACTTAACACACTTTTAAATAATTTTCATTTAAATATCAACAGATCTGTTAAGGAAACTTTCTGGGCAAATACACCAAGCATTGATCAAAATATGAAAAGTTTGTGGGGAAAGGGATTTAAATATTTTTAAAGAATTTACTCTGAGACAATTATATTTATAAATATTTTGCCAGTGAAATAAATAAACTAACTTATCAGGAAAGGATCATGATTAAGTTAAGAAGACAAAGAACTTGGGATAATAGGAGGTTCTGTGGATAGATCATCAATTGCAGTGAACAAGAATAGTTGGAATAAACTAGAAGATTATGTATCTTTTGGAGTTCCTCCATATAGATAATAAATGCAAGCATTGACTGATCCAGGCATTTTCCGAGGGTGGAATTGGATGGTGAATATGCCCTGATGGCAGAAAGACACACACACACACACACTCCTATAGCAAAATTATTATCCACTCTTAAACTACTATTTACTGTATATGCACTCTAAAAAAAATTATACCATGTTGAAATATTGTCAAAGAGAAGAATAGGTGTTATATATGGTTTCAGTCAGAGGGGAGAAGAATGTGTAATTGATCATTTCGCACCTCTCCTGGATCTGTTATGGACTGCAAGCATTGGCATAACTTATGTGTGTATGTGGGGGGACTGGGTGGGCCATTCTATAAAACTATTTGCTATAAAGCATTGTAAGAAACATTTCTAAGTTTGAATCAAATTACTTGTGCTTGATACGTGAGGGTTAAATGTATTTATTACCCAAGGTGTAAATTATATTTCCTACAGCATGAGAGACATAAAGGGAATCACCTAATTGTGGAAGCAATTATCTAATGACTATAAATTATTTTTTATTTTTGACAAGACATTATTTAACTTAATCCCTCTGTTTCTTATGTCCTACATCTTCATTAGTTTAATTAAATAAAAACGAACACTATCATTCAGAAATCAAAATTTAATAAAGAATGTAGAATTCCTATATCATACAAATACTTTTTTGAAACAAAGTTGAAGTAGAATGCTTATAGCTGAATATATTCTTTGAAATACATATCTCATTCAATTGAGTTTATCAATGCCTTCCAGTCAGTGTGGTGGCTGCATCACGTAATAAGAATTATTGCATCTAGTAATACGTGGGTATAATATCTCTCTATTTTTACTTTTATCAAAGAATACCTCTCTTCATCTTATTGACTCTGCTATTACACTCAACAATTTTCCTTTGAAATATTTGATTAAACTAGAAGCTAAAGTTTCTCTGATGATATGCAATCAAAACCAGAAGGTAAAAATGTAAGTCAGTCTTTCTACATAATGTTATGTTTTGCAACTGAACAATGCCCAGCAATAATTCATTTGATAATGACTCTACAAATAACACCCTTAGTTATAAATTTTAATCCTTTAAATCATTAAAAAAACAGTAAAAGAAATAGTAAAGAGTATCTTAGTTTATATGTCTCTTTCTACCATAAAGGAATTTGTGAAATTTATGTCTCTTGCAAAGAAATTTGTGTTGCGTCAGCACTACCCTAAGCAACCTATTCAAGTTCCTCAAATAAATTTGGTATCAAGACATTAACTCTAAAGGGAAAGATACCAAATATTATTTGGAAGTAATTTAACAGGAAAGGTAATATTTTTTGAAAGTTTATCTTTGCTCGTCACGATATTTGACACAACCTTTCAGTAGTTGAAAGTTATTACTTGTGAGAATGGGTTTTACCAGGAATACCTGAGTTTATATTGACTCCCACAATGAATACTGTTTGTTTTCTAATGGGAAAATCCTCAATTGGACTATGATTAAGTGGCTCTAGTGATAATCTTACTTGGCTCAGAGCAACTAACATTCATAAAAGTGAATGCAGTCTTTGTCTTCATTTTTAAACATAAGCATTCAAAGCTGTGTTCAATGCAAAGCAATTCCTAAGCGTCTGCTAAAAAACATACAGAATCTGCAAATGTGGCTTCTGGTGCTGACACATTATCTATGACAATATAATAAACACAATATACTGTTTCATCTTTTTAAGAAAACACATACTCATATAAAAAGGCAGTATTATTATATAACAATATATTTAGAAAATAATTAATCATTTATTAAGAACATTGAATCATGTTTTCCAAATTTGTTATAGGTAACTATATTTTAAAATTTTATGCTAATTGAGCTTGAAGCTTGAACTTCCGTTGCTGGTTACAGTGTGATATAAATTGTACTGATATTTCTGATATTCATGCCTAGCAATTGTGATGATTTGACACAAAGAATGTGAAAGGTCTAAACATTGCAAATAAACCATTCTCATAGCTTCATTCAGACATTTCTTCATAAAAATGCAGACCAATGACATACTTTCCCATATTTTTTCTCTTTTAAGTTTACTACTTTGTTTGTCTCTCTGGTCCATAGTCAATAAGTGTCATTGGATTAATGAGACATAGTTTTCATTTAATGTTCCCCTGATATAAATTTTATAATTCAGTTGAATTATAAAATTTAAAAATGTGATATTGTTTATAATAGTGAAAAACACATAGGGCAATATATTGAGAGGAATTTGTGTAACGTTATTGCAACAGTTTTTCATAGCAGATTTCCTTCTGTGTAATGCGATGTACAAGTTGGCAAAACAATAACATGAATAGATGTTTACCAATACAACTACATTTGCAATACATGAGTACATATAAATCTAAAAAGCTATTTAGCAGAATAAATGAAATACAGCTTCATGCAATATTTCATGCAAAAGGATTATATCAATTACACTTTTAAGAATTTTTATGTGTCTCTCAGATTCTTGTTTAAAAATTTCCCATAGCATTGTGAGAGAAGTTCGGAAACTGAGGAGATATCTCATAAATTTTTAGACAAGTAAGTAACAGATTAAAAATGAACAACCTAATTACCTTCAGTATTGGGCACTCAATACGAATTTCAAGGTACATATCTGTGAACACTGTGAAACATATATGCTTCAATCAATACATCTATTTCTGATACACTCACTCTCCAACACATTTATGCTTGTTCTGTTAATTAGAATTGTTTAGAAAACTATTGGGGAATATATTTTCGTTCACGTTCCAGAATGTAGACTTTTCCATTTCCAAACACAAAAAATCATACTGTTTGGTAACTCTATGAAGTTACCAAAGATTTACTTACAAACTTTTTTTGGGGGGACAAACGATTTTATATTGACTCCAGATTTTCATTCTATAGGAACGTATTTTTTTTATTCATGAAAAACTATTGAAAAGGTTTGGAACTAAAAACAAATTACTAAAGGTAAATGTTTGAATAAATGAAAAAAAAAAAAAAAGAAATTTGTTAAAATTAATGCAATTTACTACAGACAAGTCACCACATACATGTCAACAGACTTAAGTCATTCTGCAAGTTAGAAATATTTTTCTTTCAAGAATTTAAAAAGTAACACCTTGTCATGTTTTCTACATATTACCATAAAATATGGAAATATCACTGTTCAAAAATAACAATAAACTAATGTGAAATGGACATTTTTCAAAGAGATTTAAAAGTAACTGAAACATTTAAACATTTACACATCATATAAGATCAGAGCTTGGAATTGATGAGACCCTAAGCACAATTGCCCTAAGGAACCTACAAGTATTATGCAAAACAATTTCAGATCACTTCAAAATACATATGCCAAATAATACATGAATAGCAAAAATATATTGATGTTTAGTTGATATGTAAAAAATTTAATAAATAAGGACACAGATATAAATATAAGAAATATGTAGTTTCATGCTTTAAAATGTTAAAAGTTACAACATACAATATTTATTTCCCAAAATTGGCATCATACGATATTTGTGTAACAAGTCGCTCTCTATACACAAAATGCTCAACACAAATAAATTTTCTTGGGAAATAAAAGAACATACAGTTTCTGTTTCATATGGATGAAAAATTATCGTCACCTGAACAAGTTGTCCAAAAATCATTTTAATCTTCTTGATGTTCCAATTTTACCTAAGACAGGGAGATAATGGCTGGTGAACACAATGCTATCAATTTATCAAACAACATAGTATGGAGATATTCATATATATTTTTTAAAATTGCATTTGAGAAAAAAGGAAATTTTATGAGTCCCTAAGATTATACTGCTACCCATATTTAGATTATAACTTGATCTGGCACTAAAAATGCTTGATACCTTGTTTCCTTTGTAGAAACATGTTTCAAACAAAATAAAGTACATCTAAGAATAAGCTAGTTGGAGTAGGAAAGAGTAGGGAGGAGTGGGAAAAAGTAGGGAGGAGTAGGGAGGAGTAGGGAGGAGTGGAAAATAGTAGGGAAACGTAGGAAGGGGAAGGGAGGAGTGGAAAGGGGTGGGAAGGAGTAGGGAGGAGATGGGAGGTATAGGAAGGAGTAGAAAGACGTAGGAAGAATTGGGGACGAGTAAGCAGGAGTGGTAAGCAGTGGGAAAGAGTATGGAGGAGTAGTGGGGAGAAGGGAGAGTAGGGATGAGTAGGAAGGAGTATTGAGGAGTGGGAAGGAGTAGGAAGGCGTAGGAAGAAGTAGGGAGGAGTAGGGAGAAGAAGGGAGGAGTAGGAAGGAGTAGGGGGAATGGGAAAGAGTAGTAGGAAGTAGGAAGGAGTAGGGGGAATGGGAAGGAGTAGTAAGAAGGAGTAGGGACGAGTGGGAAGAAGTGGGAAGGAGTGATAAGGATTGAGAAGTTGTAGGAAACGTAGGAAGGAGTAGGGCCGTGTGGAAAGAAGTAGGGACTAGTGAGAAGGAGTGGGAAGGAGTAGGAAGTAGTTGGAAGCAGTAGGAAGGAGTAGAAAGAAGTAGAAAGGAGTAGAAAGGAGTAGGGAGGAGTAGGGAGGAGTGGGAAGGAGATGGGAGGTATAGGAAGGAGTAGAAAGGAGTAGGAAGGATTAGGGATGAGTAAGCAGGAGTGGTAAGCAGTGGGAAAGAGTATGAAGGAGTAGTGGGGAGAAGGGAGACTAGGGATGAGTAGGAAGGAGTATGAAGGAGTGGGAAGAAGTGGGAAGGCGTAGGTAGAAGTAGAGAGGAGTAGGGAGAAGAAGGGAGGAGTAGGAAGGAGTAGGAGGAATGGGAAGGAGTAGTAGGAAGGAGTAGGGGGAATGGGAAGGAGTAGTAGGAAGGAGTAGGGGGAATGGGAAGGAGTAGTAGGAAGGAGTAGGGACAAGTGGGAAGGAGTGTTAAGAATTGAGAAGTTGTAGGAAACGTAGAAAGGAGTAGGCCGTGTGGAAAAAAGTAGGGACTACTGAGAAGGAGTAGGGAGGAGGTGGAAGGAGTAGGGAGGAGGTGGAAGGAGTAAGGAGGTGGTGGAAGGAGTAGGGAGGAGTAGAAATGAGTAGGAAGGATTAGGGATGAGTAAGGAAGAGTGGTAAGCAGTGGGAAGTAGTAGGGAGGAGTACGGAGGAGTAGGGGGAGAAGGGAGAGTTGGAAGGAGTAGGGAGGAGTAGGAAGGATTAGGAAGGAGTGGTGAGGTATAGGAAAGCGAAGGGACGTGTGGAAAGAAGGAGGGACTAGTGAGAAGAAGTGGGAAGGAGAAGGGAGGAGTAGGGGGAGAAGGGAGAGTTGGAAGGAGTAGGGAGGAGTAGGGAGGAGTAGGAAGGATTAGGAAGGAGTGGTGAGGTATAGGAAGGCGAAGGGACGTGTGGAAAGAAGGAGGGACTAGTGAGAAGGAGTGGGAAGGAGTAGGGAGGAGTATGGAGGAGTAGGGGGAGAAGGGAGAGTTGGAAGGAGTAGAGATGAGTAGGGAGTAGTAGAGAGAGTACGGAGGAGTAGGGAGAGTAGGGAAGAGTAGGAATGAGGCGAGGGAATAGGGGGGGAGCAGGGAGGAGTAGGCAGGAGTAGGGAGAAGTCGGGAGGAGTGGGAAGGAGTAGAAGGGAGTGGGAAGGAGTAGGAAGGAGTAGTAAGGAGTGGGAAGGAATAGGAAGGAGTGGTGGGGTATAGGTAGGCGAAGGGACGTGTGGAAAGAAGGAGGGACTAGTGAGAAGGAGTGGGAAGGAGAAGGGAGGAGTATGGAGGAGTAGGGGGAGAAGGGAGAGTTGGAAGGAGTAGAGATGAGTAGGGAGTAGTAGAGAGAGTACGGAGGAGTAGGAAGGAGTAGGGAGAGTAGGAATGAGTCGAGCGAGTAGGGGGGAGCAGGGAGGAGTCGGGAGGAGTAGGAAGGAGTAGAAGGGAGTGGGAAGGGATGGGAAGGATTAGGAAGGAGTGGTGGGGTATAGGTAAGCGAAGGGACGTGTGGAAAGAAGGAGGGACTAGTGAGAAGAAGTGGGAAGGAGTAGGGAGGAATATGGAGGAGTAGGGGGAGAAGGGAGAGTTGGAAGGAGTAGAGATGAGTAGAGAGAGTACGAAGGGGTAGGGAAAGTAGGGAAGGGTAGGAATGAGTCGAGAGAGCAGGGGGGAGCAGGGAGGAGTCGGAGGAGTCGGAAGGAGTAGAAGGGACTGGGAAGGGATAGGAAGGAGTAGTAAGGAGTGGGAAGGATTAGGAAGGAGTGGTGGGGTATAGAAAGTCGAAGGGACGTGTGGAAAGAAGGAGGGACTAGTGAGAAGGAGTGGGAAGGAGTAGGGAGGAGGAGGGGAAGAACGGAGAGTTGGAAGGAGTAGAGATGAGTAGGGAGGAGTAGAGACAGAACGGAGGAATAGGAAGGAATAGGGAGAGTAGGGAAGAGTAGGAATGAGTCGAGAGAGTAGGGGGGAGCAGGGAGGAGTCGGGAGGAGTGGGAAGGGGTAGAAGGGAGTGGGAAGGGATAGGAAGGAGTAGTAAGGAGTGGGAAAGATTAGGAAGGAGGGGTGGGGTATAGGTAGGCGAAGGGTCGTGTGGAAAGAAGGAGGGACTTGTGAGAAGGAGTGGGGAGGTGTAGGGGGAGAAGGGAGATTTGGAAGGGGTAGGGAGGAGTAGGAAGGATTAGGAAATAGTGGTGAGGTATAGGAAGGCGAGGGACGTGTGGAAAGAAGGAGGGACTAGTGAGAAGGAGTAGGGAGGAGTATGGAGGAGTAGGGGGAGAAGGGAGAGTTGGAAGGAGTAGGGAGGAGTAGGATGGATTAGGAAGGAGTGGTGAGGTATACGATGGCGAAGGGACGTGTAGAAAGAAGGAGGGACTAGTGAGAAGGAGTTGGAGGGAGTAGGGAGGTGTAGGGGGAGAAGGGAGATTTGGAAGGGGTAGAGATGAGTAGGGAGGTGTAGAGATAGTACGGAGGAGTAGGGAGAGTGGGAGGTGTAGGGGGAGAAGGGAGACTTGAAAGGAGTAGGAACGATTAGGAAGAAGTAGTGAGGTATAGGAAGACGAAGGGACGTGTGGAAAGGAGGAGGGACTAGTGAGAAGGAGTGGGAAGGAGTAGGGAGGAGTATGGAAGAGTAGGGGGAGAAGGGAGGGTTGTAAGGAGTAGGGAGGAGTAGGAAGGATTAGGAAAAAGTGGTGAGGTATAGGAAGGCGAAGGGACGTGTGGAAAGAAGGAGGGACTTGTGAGAAGGAGTAGGGAGGTGTAGGGGGAGAAGGTAGATTTGGAAGGGGTAGATATGAGTAGGGAGGTGTAGAGAGAGTACGGAGGAGTAGGGAGAGTAGGGGGAGAAGGGAGAGTTGGAAGGAGTAGGAAGGATTAGGAAGGAGTGGTGAGGTATAGGAAGACGAAGGGACGTGTGGAAAGAAGGAGGGATTAGTGAGAAGGAGTAGGGAGGAGGTTGGAGGAGTAGGGGGAGAAGGGAGAGTTGGAAGGAGTAGGGAGGAGTAGGAAGGATTAGGAAGGAGTGGTGAGGTATAGGAAGGCGAAGAGACGTGTGGAAAGAAGGAGGGACTAGTGAGAAGGAGTGGGAAGGAGTAGGGAGGAGTATTGAGGAGTAGGGAGAGTTGGAAGGAGTAGGGTGGAGTCGGGAGGAGTGGGAAGGAGTGAGAGGGTGTGGGAAGAAGTAGGAATGTTTAGAAAGGTGTGGGAAGGATTAGGAAGGAGTGGTGAGGTATAGGAAGGCGAAGGGACGTGTAGAAAGGAGGGACTAGTGAGGAGTTGGAAGGAGTAGGGAGGTGTAGGGGGAGAAGGGAGATTTGGAAGGGGTAGAGATGAGTAGGGAGGTGTAGAGAGAGTACGGAGGAGTAGGGAGAGTAGGGAGGAGTAGGGGGAGAAGGGAGAGTTGGAATGAGTAGGAAGGAGTTGTGAGGTATAGGAAGACGAAGGGACGTGTGGAAAGAAGGAGGGAGTAGTGAGAAGGAGTGGGAAGTGGTAGGGATGTGTATGGAGGAGTAGGGGGAGAAGGGAGAGTTGGAAGGAGTAGAGATGAGTAGGGAGGAGTAGAGAGAGTACGGAGGAGTAGGGAGAGTAGGAATAAGTAGGGAGAGTAGGGAGGAGTTGGGAGGAGTGGGAAGGAGTAGAAGGGATAGGAAGGAGTAGTAAGGAGTGGGAAGGATTAGGAAGGAGTGGTGAGGTATAGGAAGGCGAAGGGACGTGTGGAAAAAAGGAGGGACTAGTGAGAAGGAGTGGGAAGGAGTAGGGAGGAGTATGGAGGAGTAGGGGGAGAAGGGAGAGTTGGAAGGAGTAGGGATGAGTAGGGAAGAGTAGAGAGAGTACGGAGGAGTAGGATGGAGTAGGGAGGATTAGGAAGGAGTAGAGAGGTGGGAGGGGTAGGGATGAGTAGGGAGGAATGGGAAGGAGTAGTATGAAGTAGGAAGGAGTAGGGACGAGTGGGATGAAGTAGGGACTAGTGAGAAGGAGTGGGTAAGAGTAGGGAGAAGTAGGGAGGAGTGGGAAGGAATGGAAAGGAGTAGGGAGGAGTTGAAAGTTTTTGGAAGGAGTGGGATGAAGTGGGACGGAGAGGGAAGTAGTGGGAAGGAGTGCTAAAGAGTGGGAAGTAACGAAATAAAGTGAAACAAACCCAAACAAACCATCTTTTTCCTTTTGGCACATCCGCGCTGTATAAATTTGTAAATGTTAGGCTGTTGCTTTAATTAGGCATACCCGCTCTTCAGTTGAGTATTACGGCACGCAAAGGAAATTTCTTCACTCTTTCAGGCGTTGTGATATTCCAGAAAATGCTGCTGTGATCGGACCAAAACTAGACTTTCTTGTATATGCAATGCGATACACATGGTGTGTAGGAATGAAACACGTATATACCGAGATTTGTATGGAATTTCTTTAAACAGGTCATTAATTTCGTGGGAGATTATTCATCTTTCCGTAGCCCACATGGATTTTTAATTTAAGACTGATTTAAAATTACGACTAATAAAAAGAAATACAACCAGATTCTTTGATGTTTCGTTCCTAATGTCGATACACATTCACTAAAATTGTTATAACCTGTGTTAGGGGAATACAATTTATTAAGATTGAAGTACATTTCTTATACTTTTTCGAACACTCAAGATTGAATAAACGTGTGCTTGTAGAGTAATTAACTGATAATAATTGTTCTAATTTTTTGGCTCATCTTTTGGATATAAGTTTAATTATGTTTTCTCCAATACCGTGATTAAACATAGAAATAAGAAATCTATAAAAGAGAGTTTTTTATCGTCAACGGAAAAACTACTTTTTGATGCGAACTTTTGAAGTTTTCAGGTAATTAGTTTAATGGCATGAACGTGTGTTACTTTGCGAATAAGATTTAATAGGTTATCACAATTTTAAGCGTAAGAGAAAGTAGAATATATTAACATTTTTCTTCATTACTTTAATAGCAATTTCTCAGGACAAAGCGGAGGATTAAAACAATACTCAACTGATTGTAAAATATTTTTATTGAAAATTTTATTTTTACACAAGTTACTTATACTTGTAATATTCTCCAAAATAAAATTAATTAATACCTAATGCAATTTTCTTGTCAATAAAATCTCCCGCGAATGGACTCTTCCTGACAGAGACCTGTCTTCTCTCCCCACGTCTGGAGGTAAAATGCGACCTCTGACCCTAATTATTCATCACTAGAGTAAATGAGCAAATTTGCATGAGGTAGACTTTGCTTTAGAACGAAAAGAAGGTTTTCGGGCGTACTCTGCGGTCGTCGGACATATGAAGTGAACAGCAGTTTGCATTTTACTAATAACACAGGTTCTGAGAACCGTTGAAGAGCTCTTTGTCAACAAAAGTGAGTATCGATTCAACATGATTGTAATCACATTCCAAGAGCGTGAATTTAATGCCTGGTCTTGTATTATGGCCTTGCATCATCGTTGCTGAACGTGGAGTTCCTTATAAAGGTTTCGAGAAGAAGGTAGCACACGCTAACATTCCCTAGCGTTAAAAACATGCACTAACTATGTTAGTTGTAGAAATCTCTCATAGAGTGCACTGTATGCTGAATTGGGATATCACCGTTGTAGCAGTTATCGTGTTATATTATGAGTTGTAAAAACACTTCTTGATATGTTTTATTTTAACACTTGCCAATAAAAGATTGCTACGTTCTGGTAGCTAGAATAAATTTAAAAAATGACATTACTTTAATTTATTCTAGAGAGAATAAATTTAAAAAATATCACAAATTAATGTATTTTTGAAACTTCCTTTGTCATTAGGTTGCATATTTAGCACCTGAATACTATAATATTTTATTTTCAGTTGCTTACAAAATACGGGAAATGGTATTCTGAGAGATATTATGATTCTTTCTGTCCATGGTACAGGATTGTTTTTCATGCGAGAAGCAGAGGCAAACTGATAATCTTAAGGCATAAGACAGACTGATTAACTTAAAGGTACATTTTATTAATTCGCATGGAATGTGATGAGACAACGAAGATGGGATGCTGCATGATAGCTTACTACAGCTGAGTTGTTAAGACAGACAATCTTTGAAAAATTCACCAGAAAATTGTATTGTCAACAAAATTGATTTGTAGAAACCTCTATAAAAAGAACTTTATACTTAAAAATACATTTTTCTCTAACACTTGATAAAACGTAGAAATACTGAAAAAAAGAGAAATTCAATTCATGTTCGAAATTTTTGTTGTTTTTCTTTGTAGTTTGGGGTAAAACATCATATGGAGGAGAAAAGTCAAGTTCTCTTTTCGAATCAGCGCTGAAAAAAACATAAAAGTAAGTTATTGAAACTTCTGTATTCATTCTTATTGAAACTTCAATAATATTCAATAGTGCACTTTTGCAGGTCTCTATCGTTTTCGATTAGATGATGCTTTAGTTTCAGGTTTTGCCGACAATATAACACAAAGCCAAACTCCCACTTGCCATAACTAACGAACTCGTTTAAGAAACCTGAGCATTTTCCAGTCGAGAACGGGAACAAAAACGTAAAAAGAATATACCATTTGAAAAGTGTTTAATTTTCAATTCAATAATACCTTACTGCTCCTGTAATGTGCAGTTACTGCTTTTGTAATGATGCATTTGACTCATAATAATGTCAAAAATAAAGACACATTTTTTCCAGTCTTCAGTAATACCAAGGGACTGATTGTTTTTTAATTTATGTTGTCTAATTCTAATTTGTCGCCACCTCGTTTGGATATACACAGTTCTGGTCTGGTTGATTAGGGAATCGGATGATAGAATAAGTAAAAGAGCAGGGCACATAAATTTACAGAGTGAAAGAGTAAGGTAATTTCGTGTCGGTTGTTACCGTTGTAAAAATCAGGATATGTACTTAATCAGTGTTTTATTTGTTATCGATAAAGGAATATGTTTAAACTCCTAATGTATACGGTATGTTGTATTGAGATATATGATCTTTAGTTACACACGTGAAATTACGCTAGAACAATGATTATTGTATATATAAACTGTTAAGAAGTGAAAAATCACTTTCTGAAGTTGAAGTATCTAGTAAATCCGACTGTTAACCAATAAATCATTAGCATCACCCGAGTTAACTATCATGCTGGATACGAGAACATTGAAAAAGTGGTCTAGGTGTGAACCTTGGGGGACACCCGCAAAAATTCGGAATGTTTAAATAAATAAATAAAATAATTAAATGCATTTTGGCGAGGTTCGGGTCATGAGGCCTGCTCTTCCACCTAACCGTTGGACTTGGGTAAGGGATTTGGGAAGGAGAGATGTTGGGAATGTTCTTGTTTCCTTTCGATCATTTAGCATTAATAATATTAAAATGTCCAAAGTTCGATTGGGTTTATTTCAACTGTGAATTTTTCTAAACTTTTCCGCAAAACCACTGGGTTAGAATGCTATTCGTGCTAACGAGTCGTGCTGTTACGAATTGATGTGGTTACTCTGGCTGACCAGCAAAGAGGAAACCATACGCACGGGCGAGTGACCGGAGGAGAAGCCGGAATGCTGGGGCGATTAGCGACGCGTCCACCAATTACTGTCGCCGCCAGTGAACAAACGACTGCAACCCACGTGAGGTTGTATTTCACTCGTCGGCCAGGGTGGCGGAAGCTTGGTCAGGGAACGGGAATCCCAACAGAGGTATTGCATTTTCGGGGTGCTCATTATTTTAGAGCACAGTGGGTTCACGATAACGAGATCAGAATTAGGATTGAATGTACTACGTATATTTCTATATTTTTTTAGCTAATGATAAAAACTAGATCGGAATTAACATTAAAACACTTTTAATCTTAAAAAGTTATGAATATTAGAACGACTTTCTCACATAAAAAATTCCTCGTTTTACGTATCAAATCTTCAATTAACAAGTATTACCTTTTCTAATTGTGCATATGATTCTTAATAACTTTTTAACATTAAAAGCTTTAGTATCGTGTAACTTTTGTCGAACAATCCTAGAGATTTTCCTCTTAAAATCTCATGAATTTACGAAAAATGCCTGGTAAAAGAAAATCAAAAATTTCCTTTTACAGTATATTAATACCTACATACACATATATTTTCTTAAGGTAATAGTATAAATCAAATAAGTTATTCCAAAAACTTTAAATCAAATAAGTTATTGTGAAAGAGCAATTAAGAACTGCATTAGATAACATACTGAGTTTTGTTGCATAATTTCAATACTTATGAATGTATATACACTTAGTACTAAAAAAATAGTACATTTCGGATATGACGTGTTTTCATTTATAAACTTAAAACGTGTCAATGCATTTGGTGTTAAAAATTGAATATTAGGGGAAAATCTTATTAATACATGAGTATTTTTGACAAATTGCAAGTTAGATTATTGATTCATCTATTCTAAAACAAAATAACCAGTTGCACATATACAATTTACAAAATGAAATGGTTCTACCACATACATTTGGAATTACTATCTCAATACCGTCCACAAATATCTATCACGGGAAATATGATCAAGACCCACATAATTTTCTACGTGCATGACAAGTGTTGCATTATTCCGCCAATGGAATTTTACAAGTGAAACTTTATTAAAGCTCAAATTACCTCAATAATTTGTTCTATGTTCCGTTCTATTCTATGAGTATTCTGGCTTGTTCTGCATTCAATTACTTCGTTTTCAGTGCAATTTCAATGCGGTGGTTTTTAGTTAATAGACAATGTGACCCAATCAATGATGGCATTACAGAATGCTGCTTAGCCGGAAGAGTCAAGGTAATATACGAATATATTCGGAACTAAATTTAATTAAGAATGAATTTAAGGTTACTTATCGAATGTTTGAAACGGAGTAATTTGTGAGAGACAAAATTGCGTCAATGTCCAAAACAGTGTACTTAGATATAAAATACAATTTACAAAAAAATTAAAAAAGCCCTGAAAATGTTACGAGAAACGTTCACGTTTTGAAAAGTACAGTTAGGTAATGGTGCAAGTGGATAATCACTAAAATAGTTAGGCGCACAAATGCATTTAGAAGTAGGTGTTTCTCTGTTACTTACCCTGCAGTTGATCATGTACGAAATACTTACCCAAGCACGAAATATTTGACTAGGAATCATAAAACAATATATATATATATATATATATATATATATATATATATATATATATATATATATATATATATATNAAACCACAATTTGAACTGCATTCCCGACGCCGATATAGGTATCTGGCGTACAATGTCTGTGGAAGTAAAAATCCGTAGTAAGGTAAATAGTATTCCAATACATACAGTAAATTTGTTAGAAATGAGTTGGTGTAATTCACATCTGGTTATGGTAAGCTTCAGATATCGAGAGTCGTGGCGTATCTGCGATAAACAACATTAGTATTTGCTAGCAACAAACATTTTTTTCTAACAGAAATTTCTGTTTCGATATCTCCTTTCGAGTGATTTCTCATTTTGTTGAAAATACTTTGCATCTTTCGGCTCAACTGAAAGAACGCTTGCGAGTGTACCGATCTCAGTAACATGGATTGTCATTTAAAAGGAAACCTTCCATCCCGTTCAAACTAGAATATATGCTGCTATCACCCCTGCGGTCCATATAATTCGAGGCTCTGCTTACACAACACGTCGTGAAACACATTCCCTAATCACAAGTATAGCACTTGCTTTGTGGTTGAGTATCACCAGATAATAGTGTTGGAACATAAATTAAAGTTTCTAATTTTTTATCGCCAAAGGTAGTACTATTAATAAAGCAAAGTGTAACTTCTTTGCTTAAATTCAATGTCTTGTCTTATTCATTTTGGTCACTGCTGTTACTCAAAATGATTGGCATTATTTCAGCTTTGAAAGTTAAACTTCTTTCCATGAATTATTATTTTACAATAGGCATATTACTAACAAACTGAAAAAAAGATACGTATTCTTCTATTGAGAGCTACGAGCTGAAGAGGATTTGATTTTCGGAACCACTCTTTTCTTCCGCCATATCGCACGAGGATAGCACTGACTGACGACTTCGCAGCACCGCTCGTTAAGACTGCTCCAACCGTGTGCCTTCCTGCTCCTCGGAGCTCGTAGCTCTCGATAGACCCATGTGAACCATACTAGAAGAAGACAAGGTGTGCCAGTGCATGCGCAGAGCAAGACAATCATGTTCAGGACAATTTTCGTGGCGGGTGTATTGGGATATCGCTTCACGCCTGTAAACAGTCAAACATAATACATAAATCTGTTCAACACCTATAACTTCCCTCTAAAAAAATGTTGCGTTCCATTGGCTGGTCCAACGTCTCCTCCACCTCGATGAGCAATGGCACACCTTGTCTTATTGCACTATGCAATTGATCGACACGGTGTTGAGACCTGAGTAACACTCCCTTGACATCAGGAATTGAATCCCAGCCGCCATCACTTCAACGCTCTATGTACTGACCCTCGCTCCCCTGATTTCCACTTGTAATGTTCCGGTGGACCGTGGTTGGCTGAGGTGGCAATAAAACACTTTTGGCTTACAAGGCAAAACCGTGTAAATGCGCATGGTAGTTGCGTGCACCATGGACACAAGCCAACACAGGAACCTTGTTCCGCTACAGGGATTCTCCACCCCTTATACTCCACTCGCACTCATATGAAAAACGGGACGCGCAGACCGCAGTCGTTTGTTTTCCCTCGGGGACATTAATTGGTGGGAGCATTACCTATCGCCCACCAACCACCGTACTCGCTTCCCTTCTTCGGCAAGGGTTTCTTTCCGGTCACTTGCTTTCTCTTTTTTTCGGTGAGCAAAAATTGCACTGTGACCTTAGCACAATTCTCTTAGAAAAGATCTTGAGAATGACTGGAACAATTATCATGCATTTAGTAACACGTTATCAGCGAAAAGTTTCTTCTAGTGACCTGATTCACGTGAGGCTGTGAGGATCCATAGTAAATTTTGCGATCATTATTGTCTAAAACAGATCATATAACAGCTTAAATATTCCATCATTGGGGACATTTTTGAATATTATTTTATAAATTCTAGATGTATGGTATGAAACCTATAGTTTCATAAATTACTTAAACGCTGAAGAAAATTCTTCCAAGTACATTTTAGTAATACTCCAAAACTCACTTTAGGCGTTGCAAGTTTAAAAAACCTTTTTTAAATATAAAGCATATGATAGAAGAAATATATCAAAGCTCAAGAATCGTTTCTATTTAGAATAAAGAGTACAGAATAATTATATTCGTGTTTGTGATTTGGAAGATGGATGTGAAATTTTAGGCAAACGCTTTAGGATGTAATTCTCATACGTACCTAAAATACTTAGGCGTGTAGTCATAAAGCTGTAAAAGTTTAGGCTACGGTCATGTAAATGCTACGGCATTTATGCTGTAAAAAGTAATTTTATAAAAGATACTTCTCTTCCGCATACATACAAATTTTCTGAACTTATATCGGATCTACAAGAGACCAATAAGGACTTACCACTTTTACAGAACTACAATCAAGACGAGAAAATTATTTTAAATTGTCAATTTAACCCGGTTTTCTAGTAGTAGTTTTTTATTCATCCATTTCTTCATGTAAAAAATATAGTCCGAAATTAACTTCTTTTTGAGAGTCAATTGTCAATGAAAATGTTAAAATTTACTGTTCTCGACTTCAGTATTTTCTGAGGTATAAAAAAGTACAAGATATAAATCTTAAATGGAAAAAAGGAAATGGACATTTCTCTGAAATTGTATGTGATAACTTAATCCAAAACTTATGAAAAAATTATTATTATTATTATTATCATTATTATTGGGGCTATAGAGCTCGCCAACCTCTCCGTCAATATTTTCCTGAAAACAAAGAAGATCTCAATTCTTTAAAAGTCGTTAAATATATCTGAGGTGCATTGTAAACTTTGTATTGCAAAAAATTGGATTTGTCAATAATCCAATGAAGGAAAAACAATAACAAGTATATTTTGACGGAACTAATCAAAGGAGATTAATAGCATCACGGGATCCTTTTTTGTTCCGTATTTCTCATCCCCTAGCAATCTTTAGGAGTTAAAAACGCAGTTTCTCTCTGTCTCTCGAGGTTTTTAATTTATCCCCAAATCAAATAAAGCAAAATTAATTCTCTGACACAAGAGTTTTTTATTTCTTAAATTATTTTTGGTACTTAATGTATAATTTGGTGATGCGCAATTTTTTGGATTAATGGATTTAATACTATACTATAAAGATTTATATGATAAAGAACCAACTGATTAAAATATACATTTTAATACTGAAGTGTCGAAGTTGAAGTGCTATATTTTCCTCATATACTCTAGCAATAATTGTATTTTTGTATGTTCTTTGGAATGAGAAAGTGACCTAACATGGATATTGTGAGTTTTAAGGGCAATTGTGAAAATTGCTAATGCATGAATGGAAAAGGTCTCCTGAAGCAAAATGGATGATATATGCTTTGTATCTTCTATTTATCGTCTATGTCTAGTACCATAGCCGACTATTATTTCCAAGCCATTCCGTACTGATGAGCAACACTGGGAACAACTGAACAATTGGTCCTACGAGGACCACTGACGGCTGGACACGCGTCGACTAGACGAATGAATTCTAAGTAACTCCGGACCGCTGCAGTGTAGCCAAATACATACAGCTTGGCTTGGAAACTTTAGTTGGCTATGTTACTAATGATTAAATACAAGTTTATAAACCCATAAGACTTTGAATTCTCTCTCAGTGCTCCATAACGGAAAGCAATTACCAGTGAATGGTACCGACGGGTATTGAGCATGCAAAGTCACAAGGCCACTGAAATAGGAGGTAATCACATGCAATTGCTCTGTTGGCGCTAACAAAAACATGGTCCTCCGTACTGGAAATTTAACTAAAAAAATAAATTTGACAAAAAAAAAATATTCAAAATATTTTTCAATATACCTAATTTTTGCGAGTGATGCGGACGATTGATGTAGTTGACCCGTCAAATAGGAGTAAATTGATATAGAGCAGATAAAAATATATAATTTTCAATAAATATGTGAATGCAATTTGGGAAATGAATAAAGGGATATATGAATAAATTACTAGGTTATTTCATTGTAAGATCTAAAACGAGAAGTGGAGACTATAAGTGAATAATATTAATTGAACGATAAATGTAATGATGAGCGTCGTGGAATGTCACATGATTGATACACGACAAAATAACTGTTGTATTTTTTCTGTATTTTTGTGGAATGAATAAATAAATAATAAATTGCTAATTGACAAATACACCCAATTAAAATGTGAGTCATTTATTTTGAAAAAAATGCTTCAAATTTTTCCGGATTGAAAATTAATATTAACGTAGTATTTCTTTAAATTGCTCTTCAATTTATTTATGATGAGTAATTGCGAGGAAATGCTTTGCAGAGATACAATTACCATTAATTTGAAGAAGTAAAATAAAAGAGAAGTTCAATAAATTGGACAAACAAGGTAAAAACTAAATGAACCAAGGGAAGCCATGGAGGGGAGAGGGGATGATATCTTAAGTTTCCGCGTCGGGAGACGCCACATCATGGCAATTACGATATATGCAATGGCCTGGAGCGCGCGTAATGGAACGTACGACTGCACGTAATGGAAATTTCATATCTCCCTTCTCATATTCGCGCCGAACGTTAAAATCAACGAGAAATATTTATGCTTAATGCACACCCATTAATGAACCATAGTGAAAAAAATGTGTTCTCTGTGATACACTACTAGGCGTCCAACAATTTTATGCTGAGTGATCATTTGCTCGTGAAGGATAAATTTTCTATTGTCTAGTCAACTACGTATTTGTGTAAGTATTACAAAAGGCCCTTTCGTGCTCCTGATGTTAAATACTGGGTGGTAAATGAATATTGTAGTAAGTGTCATACGTACATTTCGTAAGTCATACATGACAATACCAATCGGTGGGTCCGCTGTGTCGTAAAAGCAATGATAAATATATTATGCTTCTTTTGAAGCAACAATAATTACAATTTTATTTATCGGACTTAATTAAAATTTATCAATCTGTGAGTAGCTTCACAAGGCTTTGCACGAAGGTTATGAAATTTCTTCATTCTTCATCAAATCACCGAAATGGTCAGTCGTATTTCTGAGCGATTCCAGGAAACTGGGAGCAATTCTTGGACCTTATCACAATTCGACTTTAATTCGTATTAAAAATATTATAACATAAAAAGTATTGCAGTAAAATAAAAGAAAACAATATTACACAGTATAAGCTTGTTTGTCCGGGACAAACCGCGTCTTAGTAGATGTAACTACCAACGTTTCGGCCATCGTGCTCTGGTCGACACGACAGCGACTTAGGTCTGTACGACTCTGACGTTACCCTGAAGAAGGTCACAACGCGATGGCCGAAACGTTGGTAGTTACATCTACTAAGACGCGGTTTGTCCCGGAAAACAAGCTTATATTGACTCCGGCCGTGGAAGCCTACGTTTATAATATTACACAGGTAATATGTAAGGTAACGTTCCTTCCTAAGTTCAGAAATTTTTTGCTGTAATGATTCTTCAGTTTTAGAAATGGGTGAAGAATGACAGGAGAAACAGGGACATGAAGTTATATTTTAGAAATGAGATATAATGATTCAATAATTATTTATTCCAGTCATAATTTGGAACATCGTGAATACCAACACGGACACTTGCCATCGGGAGGAAAATGTCACTCATTCTCTAACAAGAATAATCCTCCCCCCCATTTAAAAAGTATTTTAATGGTTACAACATTACAATTCTTGATTCACCAGGATGCAGCTAAAGCTTTTCCGAAAGCATGATCCAATGACAGTCAGTCGCAATATTTGTCAAGGAAAATATTGTCGAGGCGTCAAGGAGATCGTTGCAAAAAAGCTTAGGCAGTACTCTAATGTGTAATTAACACTACGTTATTGATGTAGATAAATTACATAAATAAAAATAGATAATTTTGATAATTGATCTACAGCAATATTTTCTTTTTCTAATGGGGACTTTTCACGTTACAAAATCATAAGTGCCACACCATTTTCACGTTACAAAACCACTAGTGCATATTACCTCTAGTGCCACAAAGCTTTGCATAAATATGCTAATATTACGTCAAGTACGTCCTCTGTATGAAATGAATTTTACCCTGTGCGTGAGGTTTGGAAATATTCACGTAGTTAATGTTTTACTGAAATATATACAACCACAGCAAAAACAAAATGATGTAATATAAATTGTTTTTTATTTTATAAATACAGAGACATTTTTTAACGCATGCACATAAATTTATTGGAATTGGAAACTCCTCCAAAACGTTAACCGTAAAATTAAATGAAGACGTGTTTCAACAAATGTAATATACATTTCCATTTTAATTCAACGTTCAAACATGTTATTTTTTCAGTTAATCATGAAGCAACATTCTTTGATTAATTAAAACATATGTTGGTTTTTCAAATGTTTTGTTTTAACTTTTTTAAACTTTTAAGTGACTTTTAAGCGTTTTGTTTTTGATTTCATTTTGCGGTGTTATTAAACAGAGGTGAAGATAAAACTCAAACAATGATAATTTCTTGTCAAAAGACTGTAAAGGCATGAGAAATGCATGCTGCAACATCGTAATATTGACCGTTCATGTCGAGAACAGGAACTCTACGTCAAGCGCTCGTCAGCTGTCAACGTCAGTAACAGATGACTGACACACGACTCGAATAATAAGTTGACCATCACAATGTCGTCAATGATTTGCGGGCATGTGGGAATTTAACTGGTGAAGGGTTTAATTTTGACTGGATAGACACATGCAGTTGATATTTTTAGTGAGAGTTTTTTTATATTGTTCAACGTTTTATGCGTAAGATTATTTTTTCTTCAGTGTACGAGTGGAACCTAATTGCATTCATATCCGCAACTTATCTGTGAGCCCTTACACGGCAAGAAGCAAAACGAGTACATGGCTCTCTGAGTATTTTTTTTTTGTGGGGCTTTAGGGCTCGTCAACATCGAAGGTCATTAAAGCCCATGCAGGTGGGGAAAAATGCAGTTTCGCACCATAGAGAAGAGCCGTAGTGACTCTTCTCCGTGTGTGGAACTCGCAGAATATCTCGATCATACCCACTAAAAAACCCTCCTGAATTCAACAAATATCCAAATACAAATATAAAAGAAAAGAAAACAGTTGCCCAATACATTATATCACAAAAAAGGAAAACAATTTTTAAATATTATATTTTCGAATTACAGAAACAAACGATGAAAAAAAACCCAGTAAAGATGAAAAGGGAATGAAAATTTTAAACCCTCCCGAGAACTTGTGGGAGGAGCCCCGATCTACTCAAAAAATTCAATAGTTTATTAACATTAACCGTTTTATTTCCGAGAATTGTTGGTAAATCTATAGCCAGACCAATTTGTCTCCGTATACTTAAGTATCTTCTGTAATCAGTTAGTAGGTGACGCACTGTCAGGGAACAGCTACACTCTTCACAAACGGGTTCATAATCAAGTAGTAAGAGATACCTATGAGTGAGAGGACAATGTCCTATGCGCAAGCGGGTCAGCAAGACCTCGTCGCGCCGGGCTGGCCTACAGGAACTGCTCCATGACTTAACACATGATTTGATAAGTCGGAGCTTATTCCTTTCAACAGCTAACCACTCATTGCTCCATTCACTGAGAATCCTTATCTTGACGAAATTTAGTAGGTCTCGTTTTGGAATCGTGGAGAAATCCACGCGATTCCTGAGGCATGCCGCCTTTGCGGAAACGTCTGCTTTCTCATTTCCACTGATACCCACGTGTCCAGGAACCCAGCAAAACATTATGTTCTTTCCGTCACTTTGCAGTGTGAAAAGTACATCCTGGATGTTCTGGATCAGCTTATCAGCTGCATACATGTTCTGGATTGCTTGGAGGGCACTCAGAGAATCAGAAAAAATCAGGAAATGTGATCCGCGGGAGCACTTTGTAGTTCGCAATGCTCGCAATATGGCGTAGCACTCAGCAGTGTAAACACTGCACAAGTCGCCTAGACGGTAGCCACTGGTCTCACGGGGAAATACCACGGAGCAGCCGACACCATCAGCCTGCTTCGACCCGTCGGTAAACACAGGGATACGGTCCCGGTATTTGTAGAGGATTAGCTGAAAGTATATCCTCAACATCGGAGCTGGAGTGTTCTTCTTGTCATGATGCAAAAGATCGAAAATAATCTTCGGCTTGTGCAAAGCCCAAGGGGGAGACTTACTAAAACCTTGATGTAAGACATTAGGTGTGCGTATATTTAAGGTTTCCAAAATTTGTTTGGAGCGATATCCAAAAGGTTTGGTTGCTCTCAGTCTGTTGTTGTAGAAACGGATGGAAGAAGAGGATGGATGAAAAACCGCGTTGTGTACCAGATTGTCGGGTAAAGTTTGCAAGTGGCAAAAGTGTCGTAGCATGAGGATTTGCCGCCGGAGGGAAAGAGATGGTTCGCCACTCTCGACATACAAACTCGGAATGGGACTAGTGCGGTATGCTCCCGTAACTAGTCGAATTCCGGCATGGTGGACACTATCCAACTTCTTTAAATAGCTTGCACGAGCAGAGCTATATACAACGCAGCCATAATCGAGCCGAGATCTTATGAATGCTCGATAAAACTGGTGCAGGGAGTAGCGATCAGCGCCCCATTCCCTGCTACTGAGGCACTTCAATAAATTCAGAGATTTTAATGTTCTTGCTCTTAGGTCTGTTAGATGTTCAATCCAATTCAATCTCTGATCAAAGATTAGACCTAAGAATTTCACAAAAGGATAGAATTTGAGAACGTTGTTCCCCAGGGCGAGGTGAGGTTCTGCCAGAAGGTTTGGTCTCCTACTGAAAAGAACACAGCGTGTTTTCTCAGCAGAGAAACGAACACCTGTCGTTTTCGACCAGTGGTATAAACTATTAAGGACGAGTTGGATTTGTCGCTCCGCACCTTTGACACTCTGTGATGAACAAAAGATAGCAAAGTCATCGACAAAAAGAAAGTGTAAAACAGGATTCTTTACAGCAGACGTTATGCTGTTGATGGCCACTGCAAATAAGGTGACACTCAAGACTGAGCCTTGAGGAACACCGTTCTCTTGAAGAAGGAGATCCGAGGTGTCTCTTCCAATTCTATAGCGGAAAGAACGTTGATCCAAAAAGGACATGGATCCAAAAAGGATATTCCGAGGAGATGTTGTCTTCGGACGAAAGCATCTTGAATTGCTGATTTCAGGAGAAGTAAGTTGTCCAGGGTAGAATGGAACTTCCGGATACCATACTGAGATCGACTCAGCAAGTCATGCCGTTCAAGATACCAGACGAGACGTCGGTTGATAATTCTCTCCAGTCTTACCAACACAACTCGTCAAGGCAATGCTTCGACAACTACTAATGTTTGATTTGTCCTTACCTGGTTTTAGTAAAGGAATAAGCGTTGCTTCCTTCCAGGATTTAGGGTATACTCCCTCGGACCATGAAAGATTAAAGATAACGAGAAGATATTCTTTTGACTCGAAACTGAGTTGTCTCAGCATTTCATAATGAATTGAATCAGGGCCAGGAGCAGTGTTGTGGACTGTCGCTAGAGCTGACTCAAGTTCCCACATAGAGAAGGGAGAGTTGTAGGGTCCCAGTTGGTAGAACGAAAGTCAAATGGTGTGCTCTCTGCTGTTTCCCTTTCTCTCGCGAATCAGGATCGCAATTTGCTGTAGATGTTAGGTCAGCAAAATATTCAGCCATTGCTGTTGCCATTTCTGCGTTGTTGGTGAGAACCCGACCCTGATAATTAAGTCCAGATATTGGGACTCGAGAATACCTTCCAGATATCTTTCGGATGGACTCCCATACTTTAGTGGACGATGTTGTTCTCTTAATGGTGCTTAGAAACGCTTTCCAGGAGGTGGATCTGGATTCTTTGATAGTTCTGCGCGCTTTAGCTCTAGCAATCCGATATGCGGCGAGGTTTTCCGGAGATGAACTAGCCTTAAATCTTCGCAATGTTCTTCGCCTTCCCGAATGGCAGATCGACATGCGTCGTTCCACCAGGGGACATGAGGTCTTCGCGGAAATATAGATGTTTTCGGAATGGATTCTTCAGCGGCGTGATGAATCACCTGGGTCAGATGGTCGACCCTCTCTTGGACACTACC
>NNCF01126978.1:468601-486978 GCA_002313205.1 Laupala kohalensis
CTCAGCTCGGGGCCCCGTGTTCGCCAAACACGTGTTGTCAATCGCACCCCTCCCCCAGGGGACTTACATCTAGTAAGTACGTGTTTGGCAAACACGGGTTCCCTTGCTGAATCTGGCATTACTTCCACTTACTAGTGCAAGGTTCCTTCCTTTCTCTTTTCTGACCTTCCTTGGTCACCTCTTGTTCTTTTCGATCCCTACGCTAGGGTATCTTTCATTTTCCTCTATCTTCTTCTTCTTTTTTTTAATGAGATATGGTGATATTTGAGTTTTGAGTTGTAATTCAGAAGGGTTTTAGTGGATATGGTTGGGTCATTCGGCGAGTCCCACACGCGGGGAGCATCATGTTGACTCTCCCTAGTGCGTAACTGCATTTTCCCTACCTGTACAAGTTTTTAGGGCTCTAATGTCCTCGATGTCGACGCGCCGTAAAGCCCCATAAAAAATATATAAATCGCAATTTATTACTGACCGACCCTTAACTTTGGAATATACGATATTTTCTGAGTCTTGAGAGAAAAGGGAAGAGGGGTAGGTATCCAGGAGAGATTGTGGTTCTTTGCAAAAATTAGAAGTTTTACAGTTATGAAGAACTACATACGAAATTATATGGTGCAATTGCTGCGAAAATTAGAGACACTCATCACAAGGGTGTAGGCATTACTTTTATTTATAATTGTTTATCGCCAATCACGGGAATCCAAATACTTTACTAACAATTTCTTGGACAAGTTAAGCACAATTATATTCGAATAATAATTATTCGATACAATATTCGCCTATTGAATTTATAATAATGGGTGATTTTAACGCGCGAATCGGGGAAGAATATCTGGGTTGATTTTAAATGACCATAAGAACGACGAAAAATGGCATTGAATCTTAAGAAATAGATATAATAAATACATATTATAAATAGAAATAGATATAATAAGAAAATCTTAACATAGAAATCTCCTAGATTGCGGTGAACCTCACCGCCAGGTAACAGATTAATCATGTTACGTCGAATGAAAATGGGAGACGGGACCGGGGATCGAACCCGGGACCTTGAGCTTTGCCTCAGAGGTCTTTGGGTTTCACAAGTTGAATGAGAATGGTAGACGGGCGCAGTCGGTAGGCGCATGAGCGCGCAAAGCTCAAGGTCTCGGGTTCGATCCCCGGTCCCGTCTCCCATTTTCATTCGACGTAACATGATTAATAGAAAATCTTAAGATAAACACTGCATTGGCGATGGAAAAGAACTCTTAAATTTTTGCTACGAACAAAATTTAGACATTCTAAATGGGTGACAAGGTTCAGACAAAGTAGGGAATATTACATTCATAAAAAATGGAGAAAGTGGTACGGATTATGCCCTAGTTACAGAAAATATTTTAACACTTCTCAAAGACTTTGGGATCGAACCTAGAATTGTTTTACATCATATGGCACTCGGGATAAAAATAAATCTTAAAATACGGGAGGAAGAACAATTGTTTACAGGGAACTCAAGAAGGCTATCAATTATTAAGTGGTCAAGTGAAAAGAAAATTAATTTCATAGGAAACTTTAAAAGAAATGTCAGAAAATTGCAATCCGGTGTTCGAAAAAAATTACAATTAGGAGATATAATTGCGCAGCGAGTTATATGGAAAATACCCTCAGGGGAACAGGAAGAGAAATGAGATCATATATAGGAAAATTACGAAATAGTAAAGGACCTAATAGGTTTTCAGTAGAGAGTAAGGCTAAATTCCGAGCCAGACTATCGCTAAAAAAGTTTCAATTGCTACTTCGTCAATTGCAACTGAACTTCGTAAAATTTATATAATAGCGAGAAAATGTTATAAAAATACTTTTCAAAATGCGAGAAAAACTTTGCAAGAAGTAGTAGCCAACCGAATGCGTGGTATCTTAAACAATAAAAATCTCAAAGACTCTTGGTCAACGATTCGTATGGTCCGACAAAATGAAAGAATGCAGAATGCTATAGAGGCTGGAGAGGGGGAAAGACATTTCTCGTCGATATTCTGAAAAAATTCACCGTATCATACAGAACAAGTTCAATACTTAGAGATATTATCTATTCCGGAACTAGATGGGCAAATCTCAGAAGATGAAATTTATAAATCAATTGCGGACCTGAAGGGAGGGAAAGCGGCTGGGGTGGATGGTTTACCTCCAGAATGCATAAAAGTAATATGCGAAGATTTAACTCTTATTTTATTAGAAACTTTCAACTATGTGTTATCTACGGGAACTTTTCTGGACAGTTGGAGTAGAGCTATAATTCAGACAATATACAAACATGAAGGGAGCATAAATGACCCAAAAAATTACAGAGGAATATCTATTCCCGGTGTCGTGGGTAAGGTGTTCTGTAAAATATTGCAAAAACGGTTGAATCTCTGGGTAGAAATTCATAGCAAGCTATCACCACTTCAGGCGGGATTTAGAAGCATATACAGCACTATTGATAACATTAATGTATTAAATTCACTCGCGGAGTAAGCGACGTCAGTCAAGAGGAGAAAGTTATATTGCGCTTTTGTAGACTTCGAAAAAGCATTTGACACTGTCGACAGGGTGCAACTCTGGAAGAAACTGGGGGAAAGGGTATTTCACAAAAGTTTATCAATGCACTGCGAGCAATATACAATGCGGATAAGGCGTGTGTTAGACTTAACGAAAATTTTGTTAGTGATTTTCTTCTGTGAATATTGAAGTGAAACAGGGATGTGTCCTCTATCCGTTGCTCTTCGTTCTGTTCATTGACGATTTAACGGAGTATCTACTTAGAGACAATATAGATGCCCCAGTCTTAGAAATCGCAGGGATAATGATACCAGGATTACTTTTTACAGACGACCTAGTAATTTTTTCTAAGTAGATTACGGGGCTACAGGTGGGACTAAAAAGTTTAGAAGAATTTTGTGGTAATAGAAAATTAAAAATATATACAGACAAAACGAAAATTATTTTTTTAAAAAATGGTTGAGTTTTTAGCAAAAATGAAAGGTGGACGTTCAAGCAAAAGACAATTGATATTGTGAAAGAATACACTTACCTAGGAATTAATATATCTATGAACTTGAACTGGTATAGACATAAAGAGATAGCAAAGCGTAAGGGAATATTCGCTTTGAACGAAATACGGAAATCTGCAATTAAAGCCCGAAATATCACCTAGACTCACAGATGTGATGTTCAGTTCATTAGTTATACCTGTGATTGCATATGGGGCTGAAATTTGGGGAAGCACTAACAACTCCATTTTTTATCCATTACAGAATGTATATTTAAAAGAGGTTCTCGGTCTTCCGAGAAGCACTGCAAATTGCGGAGTAAGATGGGAGTTTGGAGAATATTCACTAGATGTAATTTTGAAATTAAGTGCGCTTAAACACTGACTAGAAATCAAGAATGCTACTAGGAATGAAGTTGTGAAACATTGTTTCGAACAAAGAGCAGAAAGANTCGAAGAAAGTACAGAAAGAGGTTGGAGGGAAGATAAAAATGCTTTTATTAAGTCTAAATCTCAGTCATATGTGGGACAAAGAATTATACCTAGACAATTACAGAGCAGATTTTAATGAAATGAAATTGGCATTACATAACCAAGAAAGACAGATAACTATAATAAATAGATTAGAAAAACGTTCACTAATGGTTCAGGTAGTAGTTGCAGGTCAATGGGGGGAGGAAGCCATACATTGACTGGCTAAACAAAGCCGCGAGAGCGGGTTACGCATGATTTAGACTTGGGGGTTGGAAAGTAAGAAAATCGAGAATTCTATCGAATCATTTTTGTCCACTCTGATAAGAATATGAAGACTGGATATCGTGTTACAGTGCGTTACAATAGAACGATCTAGGAAACTTTGACTACGGGAGGGAAACTTTGGGGATAGACAGCGAGATGTAATGTGAGGTATCGTAGTCATGAGGGATAATCGATTACCGGTAGTGCAACTCCTTGGAAATTTCTTCAATACAGTTAGAGGAAAGAGAGATAAAAGAATTGCTGAGTTAGAAGTACTGGAAGAGAATGATTCTGCCGGTCTTCCTTAATTCTGTTACAGGTCCCTTAATTCTGGTGGATGATGAAATGAAAAAAGATGATTGTAAGAAATGAAAAAGTGAAATGAAGAAACGAAAAAGTGATTTGTAAATATGTAATGATGTGAAATATATAAATATGTATAATACTTAGAGATAGAGTATTGTGTATTGTGTAACTCTGTATATATGTGTAAATACGTAAGAATATGTAAATATGTTCCTTGTCCTGGCCGTTGGTTATCCGTGGTTCCCAACGGTGCATAACGAACACACCAGTAGCCGTAAATTTTAATTCTATTATATTCATATTTTAAATTACATAAATTAAACTTTATTTTGTTTCGTTAACATAAGAATATATCGCTAAATCGTACACGATTATGATTGAAAATGCGGAAGGCCTAACTGGCAAGTTCTGTAAGAGTGAATACCAGGATATTGTAAGCACAGCCCACGGCTTACTACAGGGCCAAATCACAGGCGAACGGACTCTCAGCCCCGCCAAAACTATGCTATATTTTAACCATATTGCAAATAACAAATAAAGCACTTTTCAATTCAATTCAATTTTGGAACGGCCCTTGTATTCAGAAATCAGTTTTTCTTGAACCGAATGTTGCATATTTGCTTTCGTTTGACATCTATATTTTAATTTTGAAAGATATTGCTAACAATTTAAGCATATTAAACTTCATTATTTAATGTTCTTATTGTATCCAATTATATCTTTTTCGCTGAAGTTTTGAAGAGGGTTTTTTTCGTAATATTTATTAGTGCACCCCGATTTAGCGCAGCCACTAGGCAAAGCATTAAGTTTTATTATAAAATTCAATATTGTTAAAATTTATAACCTTTATGCTACCTAACAGCGATAAAATATTACCTGATGCCAAGATGCCAATCCTTCAGCAGCGACTCCAAAAGGATTTTTGGGGAGATTTCCTCAGAATTTGAATAGAACATAGTATTTTGAAGACGACTTGTGTCAAATCTACTCGTTAGCTATAGCAATACAAAATGTGCAAAACATATTGATTTGAGATAAAGTGAGTATTTTATTGTTATTGTAAATAAAGATGGCAAATCCACATTTATTTTTTTGGAGGTTGGGGGAAATTGATCCTTGTATCCCATCCTCTGCGAATACGCTAGTGACCGGTTGCAATAACTCTTTGCTACGCCAGTGTTACCTGAACTTCAAATTTACCAGAAAAGGAATGTGCCAAAGAAGGAGCACAAACTTTCGATGTGTTATGCGCGTACGCTTTTGTACGTTTTTCTTTTGTTCCGCCCGCTCACAAGTGGGGCTTTGTTCGCAGTACATTTCGCAACATCGACATCCGAAAATAGGCAGGAAGGCGTTGCAATCTTCTATACAAAGAACGCAAAAGAACAAGTCCAATAACAGCGGATGACAGAACCAACAATACATGTAGTGGTTTTCACAGCTTCTGGCTTACGATCTCGTTTCGTTCCCGTCATGTTTCCACCCTGTGTGGGAACAATGGCGCATATACGGAAAGGAATGAACGGGGTGAATCCCTTATAACTGAAAAGTAAAAAAACAACATCCTTTCATTAAATTCCAATAAAATATTATACTGTAAAACATTAAAATATTTGTGATAGGTTGTAATATTGAACTAGTTTTATAAGACGTACATTTCCAAAGTATCTGTCATAGCGATTTGCAACACATTATTTGCGAATGGGCATTAAGTTCGATTGTTAAGCATGTAACTACCATATTGTCGACGGTTGATTGCTGTTTGCCTTTGCACGACAGTATAAACTTTATTGTCAAAAAAGCAGTTGCAAACTGCTGCGTATGACCTCGTTGGGGGCAATAAACTGAGTTACTCTCCGTAAACAAGTAAGGGATCTTCTCATCAATTTTGATCAAGAGCCCAAGGGCTGTGGCGAATTTAATAGTTATAAAAGAAATTATTTAATAAATAGTACTGTTATTTATTATTCCAAAATAAATTGTATATATTTGTGCTGTAAAAATTCAAGATTAATAAAAAAAAATATTAATGACATTCCCGCCCAAGGAAAATCCGTCACTACCCGAAGAAAAACACGGACCAGGATGGGGTTACAGAGATAATGTACACAACCGTGCCAAGGTTGCGTACAACTAGAAATAAACTATTAAAAACAAAAAGGAAGAAAAACAACATACATGACAAAAATAATTTAATCAGTATCTAGAGTACTATAACAATGACTTGGTAAAGTATGAGAGGTATTAAAATTACCCACATTATCTGAAGTCAATGGAAAACAATATTTATTAGGTAATTGAAACTGACATTAACTTCTTTTATTAAAATCTGTAGACTCTATCTTTTTTCTTGGTGTAGTCAGTAAATTATTTCACGATGTGTTATGGGGGCGGTAATATTCATAATAGACTAGTTCCTCTAGATGTGAAGTCCTATCAGTGATTAAATTTATAAACGTAAAAGGTCGTATAATGCTGTCGAAAATTCACCGTCAGTCGTTAATTTTGGGAAAGACTTCCTCTCACTTTCGCATTCACTCGCTCTACAAGATCGTCACTCCCGACTAGAGACCTACCACTCCTCTGTTCATCGTGAACATTTGACAGGATTTCCTTAAATTCCCTTCACCTTACGGTAGGCCCATGTATTTCACGCAACTGAGGGTGAATTTTCTGCAGCATTATGACCTCCTTGGCTTAAAAATTAATAACTGATAGGATATTACATCTATAGGATTTGATATTACTGCATTATTTATTACACACTGTAATGCAGTGATTCTCAACCTTCTTAGCTTCGCGTCCCCTCAAATAGTAAATATAAATAAAATTAATATTTCGCGACACTTACCCCCTCCCCCCGCGCCAAGCAAAGGAATAATAACAGTAACCCTTACTATTACTAATTGAATTTTGACTGTAATTATAAATGTGTAATATTATTTAATATTATATAACCACATTGCATTAATTTTACACATTGTAAAATACCGACAGTATTAAAATGTAATACAACTATTTCTATTATTTTATGTCGCTGAGTTTATAGTGACGGGTATGAACATGCGTGTATGACGTTTACATACATGAGGAATTTACAAGTTCCAACTTGATGTGTACGTGCTCTTTGTAATATCACCGCGACCCCCCTCGGCTGTCACGCCCCTCTGTAATGCACTAACCGCTGCTGTAATGCAAAGGCAAACATCAACCAATAGGCAACAATGTGGTAGTTAAATACCTAACAGATCAGTTGAAAATTATGCCTATCCACAAATTAATTAGTTTTGCCAATCACTATTTTCGACTGACCGGCTTTAAATTTGAAACGAGCCTCGTAGCTTTTTTTAACATGTAGCAATGGCGTATAAAAACTATTACTTCAAGATAGTTTTGATCCCCTGGCGAAAAGAGAAGGAGCAAGTCCTTTTGACGCCACTTGTGATAAGTATTAAATGAAAGGGTTTTCATTTGTAAAAGCACTTCAGAATGCTATCAGGATCCTCTACAGTTAGCAATGATTATCGTGGTTAGTTTTATTAAAGTTTCCCTTGAAAAATATTTCTGGTCAGTCTAATATTTATTGAAGTCTTGTTTTAGTATTATCTTTTGGTCTCGTTTTTTATAACCGAAAAATATTCGCTTGTCTGGTGGAAATTGAATTATTCTCTCGAATCATTTATGAATAGAAATTACGGTGAATTTGAAAATTTGATATGCTGTTATTAGATATTTTCAAAATATTTATGAATATCAGCAAAAATGTATTTACTGAGGTTATTTATTGTGAAAGAAGAAGTGTTTGGTGAAACATATGGGCGCTATGATAAAAATTTCTCCATCTTTCAAACACTTTCTTTTTTGCTGACTCCAAAATTTAAACTGAACTTGAAAATCTCGTGGTAGGCGAAGGAGTGGAATAAAATGCGAATGGTAATCATAAACTGTTCTTAAATTTAAAAAATGCAATAATTATGACTCTTATTGTGTTCAATGTACAGTGTGTGTACAGCCACCTATAAAGCTATGTCAGTCTATAAATGAATGTGCTTCGTGTCCACGGATCAAAACGCCTCCACGAAAGGTTGGATTGTGTTCGTGATCTCCTCTCTTGAATATGTAGAGTGCTCTAAAATTAGTTTTTTATAAATTGGAAGGTAAAGGTAAAAACGTAGCAGCAACAGTTCCATAATGTTACCCGAGTCATTTAACAATAGAAGCAAAGATTTAGTGTGTAAGAGTGAAATACGAAAACTTAAATTTGTATTATGTCTTTGGTGCAGCATAAAAGATTATGTAAATTGCGTGAAATGTAAAATAATGAGATTGAAAATTAAAAAGAATTGCAGACAAAACATCTGGAGTGTGATGCTAGTCACATCTTACACTTGTATGCAGACGTCAAGATATTGCGGAAACTCCGTGAAACTCAAGGGAAGTGTTTAAGGTTTGTGATGGAACAGTCCAATGTTCTTTGTACCATTGATCATTACTTTAACAAACCTTGAATAAAGTATAATTTATTGATAAGAAATAAGGAAGATGCATTTCATCCGTGGTTTTCATTTCCTTGGCACTAGAATGTTTGGAAAGTGATGTATTGTGAAGTTGCAATCGCATTGAGTGGCGAAGGAGGATAAGTTGCTGAAGGTGAAGTGGAAACGCATGCAACTCAATCGATCCAAGAGGCTACACAAGGCTTGAGTCGTCGAGGTGTGGAAGGAAGAGGAAATATTTAATGCGTAAGAGGAAATGCCTTTGAGTTCCTTTCCCACTCTGACATTTACGTAGCTGACGTTGCTACAAGGATAGTAAATTTCTTTCCATTCTCGGAATATTAAGAACAAATATTTCTTAATATCTGGTTGTCTGCGAAAAGTATTCAATCTTGTCAAGTTCTGTGCTATTATTTTTTTTGTGCTATTATTATAGACAACAAAAACTCTTAAGACCCTGAATATAACACTTTTTAAGAAATTGTGAATACAGAATTAAACATACAGAATTTTGAATACAGTATTAACAGAAATACACTAACACCATGCTCTGTACTACTACAATAACCTACAATATCAGAATATTTTACCAAAAGAAGTTATTGTATCCGTAAGATGTGATGAAGGGGTCTATAGCCAGAGCCGAAACGTCAAAAGAAACCTTCAAATGCAATTGTGCCAGCGTTCTACCATAAATGAACAACCTTGATGTATAATTCTGTATTCACAATTTTTAAAAAGTGTAATATTTAGTGTACCAAGAGATTGTCTATGATAGTTAGCGCATAACTTGACAAGATTTAAAAATAAGAACAAATATTTTATGCTATTTTGAACATATAGGTTTATTTGTCAAAATTCTTCATTGTCCTCTCGAACTTCATCATCTATTTAATATACTCGATTTATTGTGGGTGTAGCGTTTCTTCTAGTCATATCTACGGACAGTAAAACCACTCGTAACCGATCACCAACTAATTGGCAATATCAAAATAACGACGTCCGTGAATATATTTTTTGAATTTTGAAATTTATTTATTTCTTGTCTTGTGGCGAAGTTTAGGTTTTGAAGTAATTTCCACCTAACTGTGACATGGGTGAGGGAATTGGGAAGGGCAAATGTCGGGTAGATGGGGAACCTATGGTACCGAACCATCATTCATCTGGAGTAGGTCAGGGAAACTCCAGATAAAAACCTCTCTTGGTTTGGCCAACTAGGGTTGGAACCCGCGCCCTAGCGCTCAGCGGTACAGTGGAAGTGAAGATCACTTCTGTCGGAGATTTAAGTGTTTGATACACAACAAGATGTGATGGGTTAAAAACTCTGGCTACACTGTCATGTAAAGTGAAGTTGTATGTCCACGTGATATCCTGCATCAAAGTGCACTTGTTCACGTGTGCTACGTAGCGTGATATTACCTTGGATCCTCCCTCGAAACATAGGAGAAATGTTCTCACCCTTCACTTACAACGAGTGACTGTAGAAAATGGAGAGAGAGGTCAGCAAAACGAAATTAATGGGGGAATATAAAGTTAGACGTTTGACTTTTACGACGTCAAGAAACTCGTAGGGCAATTTCAGATACATTCAATTATCCTGGAAAATCTTTTTTTTTTGAGAATCAGCAAGGTTCCTTGGCAGTCGGTTAAGGAATAGAATGCTTCTGTATTCTTTATGTCGTGGGACTGATTTACATTGTTGAACTATGGTGATGAATAATTTGTAATATTGGTAGATGGATGCAGCGTAAGTAACATTTGTTTTAGTAAAATTATGGTATATGTTATTACAACACGAATATTGAATATCAGAAGTCATTCGCAAACGATGTGTCTCGATACATTAATGTGTCATGATGTATTCTCGGGATACACACCAAGAGAAACTTAGAACATTAAGGATTTTAATAAATTATGATTTATCAGTATGACGGTTGCTCTATAGAAAAGTTTATTTTTATATCTCTAAATCAATCACAATAATATTTATTTTACGGCTTGTATAATTATTTTCTTTGTCATTATTTCATATGAATTTTGCTATTGTCACAGTATTGAGGATGAAAAACGTTTTTTATCCTAGATGGGTCCTAGAACACAATGTAACCATTGTATCAAATACAGAAAATGTTGAAACCCACCATTGTAAATAAATTAAGGATATTGATTAACTGTCACGACCTGACATTGTAGTGACGTGGACTCCCCTGAACTAAGTATGAGTATGACCTGGAGCTTCGTTCTCTGCTCTATGAGTTTTCTTCTCAGTATTATGTTCGCATTTCGTAAGACATTCGAGATTTGTGAGTAATAGCTTATAAAACACAAAAGAACACAAATTATTAATTTTTCCAACCACTAGGATAAACATAATTTGCCTATTCAAATTAGATGTCCGGAAATCTATGGGCATTAGGTGAACTTAACAAAGTCATTGTATTCCTAAGCGTGAGCTTTATTTAAGAGCGATTTTTCTAATGCATACATTACTATTTTGAGTTTTCTTTGCACACCTCTCTTGAGGAATTATTTTCTGAGCGCATTTAAAAGCGCAAAAATCCAATTAAACACCAAGTATTTGTATATTTGTTATTGGTTTATCGAATGATGTTGTAATTTAAATAAAATAGTGTTAAGCAATTTCTGAGAATACTCAGAAGTATTTTCCGCAGTATGCTTTTTCTAAGCATGCTATATAGCAGTATATAAATGTATGACTATTGTCGGAGGACAGATCATTACGACGAAAAATAAATTAAATTAAATTGAATTATCCCCACAACATGTTATTATAATTATTTTCTATCAGGAAACGTAAAAAAAACTACAAATTTTCATCATAAAAGTCTTTGTTTGAACTCGCAACCACGTATGTTAACTTTGATATGAAAATTAGAGTTTGGAGTAAGAGCAGTTACTGTTTTATACAGAATAGGAAATAGCCAGGAGATTATCCTATTGTAACCACTTCCTTTTTTATTGGTCTCCATTATTTCGAAATCTTAACATAAAATGTAAAATACGAAATATTATATTACAGTTGATCGTAACATACTTTGAAGTTTTACAATTAATTATAGTACATTTCAATTGTAATAATTATATTTAGAATATTTTTTCGAAAATATCAATTCTTTATCTTTGTTATGGGGTTTTGATATAACAAAAACAAAGTCAAGATCATATCTTTTATTATTTCGAAATATATACAGGTACACTGAGTAAAATGATGTGTATTTGGAATGTCATAGTTCTTACATATTTTGTTGTATGAACCAAAGTTACTTCATTCGTTTTATGAACAATATTACGATTTTCGAGGTACGGAGTTGACTTTTGGATTTGGGAAATTTTGTTTGTGATACAATGAATTAAACATTTTTTAGTTCAAAATTTCATTAAAAAGTGAAAGTTTTCCATATCCGGTAGAACCACAAATTTTCACATAGACTCTAAGAGATGCGGGCAGTAGCGGGTGCTGAGAAAGCGCGCCGATAAAACGAACCCGCGCCGCGTAGGAAATTTACACGGCCCGCTTCTCTTGAATCAGGACTTGGGTCGATAGGGAGCTGGCTGGTAACTGAGAGCAAAAGAACTTCACCCAACGATGAACTCCAATATCGCTGAAGAGGACGTTGGCATGTAGTTCTTTACTGTTCGTTCACTCGTCTTCTTTACCCGTCAGGATCAAGAGGACTTCATGGCATTAACCGCACGGATAACAATTACACAGTAAACTACCGGTGAAGACACGAGAGATTGAAACTTTAATTTCGTCAACATGCGAACCATACGTATTTGCAAGTTTTGTTCGCGATACTCAAATAACTAAAAACATAGTCATCAAATCATTAATTATAAACAATTTATTTTATTAAAAAAATCTTCCTTTTTTAATATCAATTATTCCTGACTAAAACTCAAAGAAGAGTCGAAATGTAGTAAAAATTGTCTAATAAAAAGGCCGTTAAGCTTCAATTTTCTCTATCGCAAAATTTCATCACACGTCATGAAGGAAATTTTTTAAGTACAGTAGATTTATTTCACCTTCTTAAGCGCATGCCTCTCCTCCATGGTCAATCACTATACTAGTATGTCAGCAGACTCATGTTAAAGGGGGCTGATAATTCATTATCTTCTATAGTAACAAAAGTGATGAACTAAAATTAAAAATGTAAATAATCGCTGGAATATGCAAATAGACAAATTATTTGTATTGTTTTAAGGAAATTAATAATCTTGAAATGTATTCTGAGAAAAAAAAACGATCAGATGAAACAGAATGGGCGTTCAATGAAAGAGCAACAAAAGGAAGTACGTGTAACAAAAGAGGAAATAAACAAGAGAATTCATGGCGTATTGAAGCGAATGCACATTCTTTGTGAGGTCACGAATGTTATTTCCTGTTTTAGAGCGTGTTTTGTTCTCCAATTTTAACACATGAAAACGAGGTCAGTGTTGGAAATGCAATTTTTATGTGAGACGAGAAAATAAAATTAATGGTTCCTTTTCATGAATGCCTATGTTCCTGAGTTTATAGATCAAATGGGTTTTCGGGAAATTTTATACAAATAGAACAATGCAGTTTTGAAGCGTAATAGAAATAAAAAAAGTCTTATATTTCTTCAAAAAGTCAATAAATATTTCACCAATGTAGATATGTTTAAAGAGGTTGTCATATTGCAAGCTACAGGTTCAAATACATCATAATATGCTGGACTGAAACATGAACATCCTTTTGTCATTTTTGTATGTAATTTGATAATGTTTTGTTTAAAATATTAAATAATACGATTTTTTCATTATGCTATCAAAGGAAATTGTGTGTAAATAATGCTCTGTTTAAAAACCTCTAAACATAGAGTACATTGAGGGAGATTTCAGATGATACAAATGTCACAAGAACGGCAAAATCTTGCGGCTCTACCCACAGTAGCACCTTCAAATAGCGAATCTTCGATTGTTTTAAGCATATTAATAGCAGACAGGACTGGAAAGTCGAAGTATTTTGCCGCGCGATAATTTGAATGATTTGACGCACATTCAACTGTTGTCGTATGGAAATGTATATACAAATTGACATATTTCACTAAGCCAAATTTTCTCACGAACATACCAGTCAAGTTTTTTAATATTTTTGACGTTTCGGCTCCTCAAATTGACAGCTCTTCTCAAGAAATGAAAACTAAGAGGTGTACAAGGTCATTAAATTATTTGTCGGAACACACATAACCTCAATGTGTTTGTCCTAAGTCACATGTTCCAAACACAATAGGACACGAGAGAAGTGCACATACCCTTTTAGGGGGCGAAACGTCGAAAATATTAATAAACTAGACTTATGTGTTCGTGAGAAAATGTGGTTTGAATACCAGTGAGACCTGTTCATTATATTCAACTAAACCCCCAAAATATGAATTATATCAAAAGTAATTTAGAAGGATTGCCTATACAATTGTTCCATGTGAGCGGAATCACTGATTATCTGCTAGAGGTCATAAAATATGTCAAATACTGATTGGAATCTGGTGAAATTAAGTCTAAGGTATAACATTTATGTTGTGGTCGTTCGAACTATGAACTTATATCGAAATGTAAAATAAATTAAATCGGTCCTTCACAGTAAATATTAGCACACTCTGCATCAATAGATTGTACCATTAAATATATTTTATCAAATAAAAATCAAAAGGTTTTTCAAATGTCAAAAATAATAATTCAAATACAATAATTTTGCTTAATATACTTATTTGTGTTGCTTATAAAATAATTCAAATGAAGTGTAAGGCGATTCCTAAACAACATGTTCAAACATGTCTATGAGATTGCTTACAAATCGCGCTCTTGAACGGTTGTCGTTGTCCAATCCAATAACGAAATATTGCCCTCCAACTGGGACCAATCAACAAATCAAAGTGGCTTAGTGGAAGTTGGCGAATTTCCATTTGCCACTGGTGTGGGATTTACATCACCGGGACCACTCTGCATGTAAAGCTGTTGAAACATGTGAAGGCCTTGTCGCTCCCAAGCTTCAATGATCAATTTACCGTTATTTGTAGGAACTGGAAAGTGAACCTCGCAATGCATGGTCGAATCTTCCTTCGTACTTCGGAAAAGATATAATTCATAAATTCCTGCTTCTGGAAATTTAGAAAATGACTTAAATACAGTGATTTTTTAAATAAAAATCTACAGTTCATAGTTTTATAGAATTTAATGAGATATATCAAAAGGAAGAATAAAAATAGTGTATATTTACAGAAAAAAATAATTTGCTCTTTCGTGAGATATGCAACGTAACAACATTTTCGACAGAAATAATTATTTACAACATAATGGGACTTGAAACATATATTCCGTTACTTGTGAAAGAAGGTGATGGTACATCTATATGTATAAATGCGAAATTCCTCTCACTGACTGACTAATCACGAAATCTCAGAAACTACAAAGCCTTCAAACTTAAAATTTAGCGGAGAGGTTCCTTCTGGTGTGTTGAAATCCGCTAAGAAAGGGTTTTACGAATATGCACTCCTGAGATGGTGAAATGGGAGTTGAAATGTTTTTTGTACGTATCCCACCATAACTCTTTGAGTGTGTGGAGCAATTTCAACTAGACTAGACACATAGATGACTGACTATCGGAAAACAAACACTGTGGAGGTAAACCATCCATGGTACCATTAGAATGTGGGTGATGTGTAGAAATAATGAAAAAATCTTATATTAGATTCCAAACCATACTTTTCGGTGTCATTGAGATGGATAAGGACGCCCCCGATGCGTCGTATGTTCACAAATAGTCTACATTAGAGATAATGTACCTCTAGCATCCTTGGATTAGGGGTCGAAAAGAGAGACAAGTAAAAATAATAAAAAAACCGATAAATATTGGTGATGAGTAAATCATTTTTGGGACCACAGAAGTGAACTGACACTCTCATTACCACATAAGTACACGATCACCCCCTCTAAAGAATACACACCCTTTGTGTTAGGCGTGAGAAGTGAAAAGTAAACTTAGTCGAAAGTGACCGATATTAGTGTTGAGATCGTAAATGATCGCGACCACTGACAATATTAATGACCTTCTCGAAGACTACAAAGTTCACAATCAATCTGCATAAAGCCCAGAACTCCTAGGAAAGGAGATGCTACGTATAAATTATCGATGATAGATATCAGGTACGAGTTCACAGTTTTCGGAAATGCTGAGTTGATAGTGAAATCCAGATATCGTACAAGTCTAAATTTAGTCCTCAAGGAAGAAAGACATTACTAGCGTTGAGGGATGGAAATGAGTATATGGACAAAAATAATTGAAAACTAATTTTGAAACATAAAAAATGAAAATTGCATCGATCCATAGTTTTAGAGTTGATGAGATTTTTAAACTATTAATTAGTTAAGTTTAAGTTGAGATTACAAAGAGGGACGGTATCTTTATAGCAGGGAGTGGGAAGGGTGAGACGTGAAAATAACGTAAATAGACCGATATTAGGGTTTTAGTTTCTGAGATGACTTATCGTATTTCCAATGACATCATGTTCTCTTCAGACCACATGAGGTTCACGACACCATGAGGTTTTAGTTTCTGAGATGACTTATCGTATTTCCAATGACATCATGTTCTCTTCAGACCACATGAGGTTCACGACACCCCTGGAGGCGGGGGTTGGTAAGAGCATGACACGAAAAATAATAGAAAATGTCCCTTAAGAAAGGATTTTACGAAAGTTCACCCTCAAGGGAATGAAATGGGAAATCGGTTTTTATCTAACAACTTTTTCTACATTACATCAGTGAAAATAAGGAAACAGTACTATCAAACCTCCAACATTATTCAATAACATTCTCACTGGATATCAATGGGAATGTGAGAAAGAATAAAATTGCAGACATTGCAAAATTTACGTCAGCAAAGCCGCGGGAACTCAGCCAGTGAAGAATAAATGCAAGAATGTGCTTTCCGTTATCATGTAGCTTGTCTCGATTCATGTGGGGTCGCTATATCAAGATGATACCTCGATGTTTGAGGCAGGGGATATTACGAGGGAGCCAGATACTCCTCTAACTAAACCTCCTTGAGGAGGATGATAAATAAATGACGTCATGACAGGATGATGACGATGAGTGGGGGAATGAATGGCAGAGGATAAATTGTGTGGTATGGAAATGGTATGTAATTCCTTATTTTTGTTTTCACTTATTATTTTGTGTATCGTTATGCAAAATAATTTTTCGTAATATTTTATAACATCCATTCAAGATGATGAATGCACCATCAAAAGAGTGTGAAAAACTTATGAAATAAAAAAATACGAATAATAAATAAAACTTCATTTCTCTTCAACGTTTCATCATATCATTTTTCGATTATCCAAGCTTCGTGAATGGTTTGTATTTTCTGATGACTGTGTAATTGTTTCATAAATCGTGACATCGCCTACAGATATGATAACCACCAGAGGATTGGCATGCATCAGGTGACCGGGGAATACCTCTTAACTTCTAATTAATGTGGATATCCTAGTCTCGTGAGAGTTCACAAATCAGATTCTATTTGACTCAATAATAGGCACTCTTGAATTTATACTATCACAGTTTATTTATTTGTAGTCCAATTTTTCTTTTTTTATTTCAGAATTTGTTTAACGATGATTATAAATATAATTTACTTTCATTTTTTAACGATTGTTCAATGTGGGTAGTGAATCGCTAGTTTTGTTTTGATATGTGAGAGAATATTATTAAAAGGTTGTGTTTGTGATTTAATCAATAGCAGAAAATGTATGTCCGTTTCGATCACACTATTTTAACATTTAAAGTTTGTTTTGTCCCATAAAAGACATTCATAGAGGTTACAATAAAGTTATTTGCTACACAGAAATTCTTAGGATGGTTTTCTGGAACTAAGCAAAATAATAACTCGCCAATGGTCGTGTTTTTTCCGGACTGAGGAAAACACCGAAAAATAGAAAACAAAAAAACGTACTTGAAATTTAAATACTAACAGTTTAAAGAAGTAAACTAAAAGTATAATTGTATGAAATATAAATAAGAAAACTTCATTAATATTAAATATATTTTTGACAAAATAAAATATTTTTAATTACAAACGCATGGTTTGATAAGTGTTGACAGCTTCAATTTTTTAGATGTGGGAACATTTTAAACAGCGTATGACATTTCTGAAACAAAAATTGCAAAACAATAGTTTTTTCTTCTCTAAAATTGCAGAATTGGCATAAGGAATTGAAGTCACCGTCTACTATTTGAATTGTAAAATAAATATATTAGGACTACTCAACTTTTGTTTTTACTGGTCAAGTTAAAATGTATATTTTTAGGCATTGTACCCACTTAAAATCACATTTCCTTTCAAATAATCAATCAAATCTTTAGAACGATATGACCTTGAATAAAAAATTATAGTTAAGCAGGTATAATTTTATATATCTATAACTCTCATGAAATTTACTTGTTTTCTAGAAAAAATGGATTAACTACATTTCGTAAGTTGCAACTTACATGGTATATTATGTAAACACAACAATTTCTTCCATTTCTCCTACATGAAAGAAATCTATTTTTCTCCACTGCTTTCTTCGTGTTTTCTTAACGCGCTTTTTTCTATTTTGGAAGAAACTAGCCAAAACCAATACCTGACAATATCAAAACTAGGTGGGCAAGTCATCTGTACTAAACGATGGCAAAATCGTATCAAATCCTCAGGACATCGCAAGTTTGTTTAATTCTTACTTCTCAGAAGTTGGTAAAATAACGAACTCAATATATCCAAATCAATGTCCTCCAATTATATCCACCCA
>NNCF01126978.1:487177-504856 GCA_002313205.1 Laupala kohalensis
TCTTTAGGCATTCGTGGACTTCCACATCAATGGCTAACTTCTTATTTAAAAGATAGATATCAACAAGTAGAAATATCCTATACTAAAAATAAAATACTTGAGCGTTGTCTTTCAGAAACAAAGCCACTTACTTGCGGAGTACCTCAAGGATCAATTCTCGGCCCTATACTCTTTTTATTGTATGTGAACGACATGTCATCATCCACATCAGATTGCAAAATGATTCTTTTTGCTGATGATACTAATTTACTGTGTAAGCACGCCAATGTTCAAAAAGTTTTGTCTAACCTTTCGACTTGGTTCCACGCAAATCGTCTCATTGTAAACACTGACAAAACAGTGAATATGTCATTTCACAATAGTAATAGTCCAAAAGGGAAATATATCCAGGAAGTTACTTTGATTATTATTGCCTCTATCCAGTTTTGCAACTTATTTCTTATTAAATAAATAAAATATTATATTTACGTATATTAAATTTCTAATTATTTAATTATTAACTTATTCTACAATGTCTTAATTTCAGAGTCGGACAGAGAAACCATTCTGACCGTTTAGAAAACTTAATTATAATTATTAGTAAAAATTTTCCAAAGTTCGAACAGAACGATTGGTATTTGTAAAAATTGAGGTTAATTACACCTGCTACTTTGCAACCATTCATTGTGGTTGGGGGAACATGGACTCTTCGTCGATTTAGTACTTAGAGCAACGTAAATTAACAGTGAAAGTTTCCCACCACCCCGCCGCGCCGTTCGCCAAACAGAGAATCCAAACAACACTTTCTCCGACGGATAAAGGAATAAGCCAAGAGGATCCGCGGTTACAGTGGGGAGCTCTACCAATGAATAATGGAATGCTCCTTCCAGGCCTCTAACCACTACCACTTCAACTGTTTGTGTCCACGGGTTCACGCAGAGACCACAGGAACCAACGTGTCCGAGGTCGGAACAATTTATTTCAAATCCAGGGATACAGATATCTCTGATAAAATTTAAGATTTTTTCTTCTTTTTAAAGAGAAACTTCTTGATAAATTTTCACGATAGTAACGAAAAACGGAACTTTGTCGCAATGGTAAAAATGATGTTTTATTGTATTACTCAAAATATAAATGAAAGAAAATCAATTATTATTTCATGCAAATTTCTGATAAAAAAAACTCTTTAAGATGATTTTTAATGTTCAAATGCACTCGTAACCATTTATTTTTTTCTTGATTACGAGGGGAGTTTGGAGTAACCCTCTGTTTCTTCAAAAGTAAAGGTGTAGACAATTTTCTCCATTGTAACCACTTATACAATCAATCAATAATAATAATTAATAAGAATTATGGATAAATGTTAAATACGAATGAGAGCGGAGACATGGAATGCAACGGAAATGAGTCTAGGCTTCGTAAAATAAAATTATTCGTGGAGTTACTAACTCTAGTAGAATTAAATTAGGAACAAGACAGGCGGATTTGTGAGAACCAGGAGAGGTGAAGTTATGTTATTTTGCTCTTTTTTTGCGATGAGCTTTATTTTTTATTTATTTTTGTGGGTACAAAACACACCGCTCAGCATTTCTGCTCTACAGGTGACTTTCGAATTTGCAATGCAGAGAGCATGTCGAAATGATTGAATAGGGAAGTCAATGGACACTTCCAAGTGAAGTTTAATTGAAAGAAATAAAAGATTAATTGAACATGAGAAGGGTTTGGATTATACGTTGCTAATGTGGATGAGAAAGTTATGATATGGGTATATTTATAACGCGGGTAGGTAAATTTGGGGATATTCCAAGTTTGAAGTGAAGGGTACCAGAGATATGAGGAAGAAATTGTTTGAGGAGTTGATTATTAATTTTTGTATTGTTGGAAATTGTAGTTCATGAATGTTTCTATTTTTTATGTACCATAGCGCGTTGAGAATCTTTCTTACAAATTTGTTCTGAAATATTTTTTTATATGCGTCTCTGCTGCGTAGCCCCAAATCGGACTTGCATAAAATAATAATGAGAGATATATACTTTTATATATTAAGAGGGTGCATTCTAATTTTAGAGGTGATTTTTTGTGGATGATGGATTTTAATTGATGCAGTCTTTGATGAGCTTTACTAAGTCTGCTTATGATATGAGTGTCCCAGTTTAATTTTGTGTCTAATAATACCCCGAGATATTTAACTGGAGGCCCATTGGATATTTCCTGATTAAAGTGAGAGTGGAGGTGGGTGGGAGACTGGACGTAGAGTGAATATTTTGACTTGGGATTTGTTAGGGTTTAGGGCGATTTTCCATTCGTTAGTCCAATCTTCTATAGCGTTCTATGAGGTTTGTATATGTGATGCGAGAACATTTATATCCCTATTTACTGAAAATATTAATGTATCATCCGCAAATGGCACTATGTTAGCGTTATTTGGGATAGGGATATCGGCTACGAAAATGTTAAAGAGGTTTGGAGATAGCGGAGATCCTTGAGGGACGCCTGCAAAGATTTTACGGGGATTAGATATTATGTCCCGTATTTTAACAAAGAAGGAGCAATTTTTTAGAAAACTATTAATGATATCAAAGAGATATTTTGGCGTGCCAATCAACCTAAGTTTGTAGAGAAGTCCGTTGTGCCAGACCCTGTCAATGGCTTTCGCAAAGTCCAAGAACATGGCAAGGCAGTATTTTCTTATTTTGGAAATATTTATGTATATATTTAGTTAGGCGCAGTATTTGATTTGCGGATGAATGCTTTGGTAAAAATCCGAATTGATGCGATGGAATTGTCCGAATTGTTTTAGTTTTGAAAAGATGGTTATTAAGACTTTTAGAATTAGTTTGTCTGCGATCTTGGCGAGAGTGGGAAGAAGACTAATAGGTCTGTAACTATCTGGACTCTTGGGCATTACGTTTGGCTTGAGTATTGGAACGATTAGTGCATGTTTCTAGCTGAGTGGGTAATGCCCTAACCTTAGAAAAGAATTATATATATTGATTAGATGCGCTAAAGCTTTACGTGATAGATGTTTTAGTATCTCCGGTGTGATATTATCATGACCAGAAGATTTTTTATTTGGGAGAGATTTTATGAGTTAATAAACTTCGGTGGGAGATAAGGACTTTTTCGGCCTAGGGATATTAAAATTTTGTTTCTTTACATAACTTTTTGTCAGGAGTGAATTCTCTGTATCCTGAATGAGATTTGGAGAGAAAGTGGATTCAAAGTAGTTTGCGAGCACTTCCACTTTTTTGTACTGCTGTAGACTACGTTGTCTTAATAAAAGGGATGTTTTGCTTTTTATTCGTTAGGTGAGCTACTCTTTTCCATATAGAATTATCTTTAGAAGAAAGCGATTCTGTCTTCTTTCTATAATTATTTAGATTGTTTTTTTGAATTTGAATTTTTACCTCACGAGGTAGTGAACTTAATTATGATTTTAAATATGTGTTTCTGTATCGAACCCACAGTCGCCTTATTTTATTTTTCTCTTTTATCAAGTTGGTTATTTCTTGAAGGAGTTTGGGGTATGAATATTTAGTAACAAAAGGCTGAGAGTCAATTGAACTACTCTAAGTCGCAATGATTAGTAATTCAGAAAATTGAAAAACAATTGCATCTATTTCCGCAGCTATATTTAGAGTTTTCAACATGATCAATTTTCATCTACAATTTTTAGAAACTTTTCCCAGTTAACTTTTGAGTTTCTAAGGGGAAAATCATTTTGCTGGGGAATATTTAGAGGCTGAAAGGATATTATAACCAGTTATGGTCTGAGTCAAGTTCCGGGCAGGAGTATGAGAAAATTTCAAGAGGTGCATTTGTTAACTTTATATCCAGGATATCTGGTTTATATTTAATATTAAAGGGGAAGTATGTGCGTTCTGTCGGGGCATATATATGTTCTTTTTCTTGGTCAGAGGATAAAGAGAGTTGCCCGCAGTGTTTCGTACTCTACAATCCCAAGCTGTGTGTTTCGCGTTTAGGTCACCTAGTACTGATGTTGTGCACTTTTGTCGGAAAAGATCAGCTAATTAGCACGAGGAGATTGGTTTATTAGGTGGTTTGTAAGCTGCAACTATGATTAATTCGAGGTTTTCAACAGATGGGATGGCGATGCGTATGGTTTCAAGATTGGGTGTTTCGGGTAGTGGCGTCAGCTCATTTTTTGTTTTTATTAATGATGATCATCACCCCTCTGCACTGAAAAGTTTCGTTCATATCTTGTCTATGAGTAATATAATTGCTGATGTAAAATCTTTGGGATGGTATAAGATGTGATCCATGCATTGGAAATTTGATGGCATGTTAGAAAGTGAGAGAATACGAATTTTTTAGATTGTATTCTGTAGCAATTCCAAATTACAATATTGAGTTTATTAAGGCGATGTCCTTGCGCCATTTACGTTTTCAGACAGTGTTGATAAGAATAGTTGAATCTGATTTGTAATCAGTGGGACGAGGGAATGCATAAATTGTTGTATAATGTTTGATATTGTATTTGTTAGTGTGTCACTGATCTGGGAAAGATTTTGGTTAATTGATGCGGAGGTAGATATTGAAGGATTTTGATTTTGGGTATTTGAATGATTTCTGTTGATTTTATTGTTATTGTGAGAGCTGAAGAAGGTGGCAGATGTGAGGTGTTAGAAGCGACTGTAGAAGCATATGAGAGGTTTGGGGCGCTTTTTTGGGATAAGTTACCCCAGGATGGGAAGTGTTCATTGGAGAGCGTAGATATACTTCGTTCGGGATTAGTAAGTTCATTTTTAACTAATCTATATTTAAGATTATGGCTAACTCTTTCGTAATATTTACATTGGGAGTTCCTCGTGTATGTTGGGTGGTTTCCGTTGTAGTTAGTGCATTTGGGCATACTCTCTGGCGAAGGATTACATTGGTTTGTGAGGTGGTTAAGGGAACATTTTGCACACTTGAAGGTATGTTTATAGTGGTTTTTAGTATGTCCAAAATCTTGGCAGCGACTGCATTGGACAGAACCTGGAAGACAACGTCTACTTTCCACTCCANCTTCTTGTTTTTTTAAATGTTTTTTTAGTAAAGTTTTAGTAAAGTTGGAATTTGAGTTTTGAGTTGTAATTCAGGAGGGTTTTTAGTGGGTATGGCTGAGTCATTCGGCGAGTCCCACACGCGGGGAGAGTCATGTTGGCTCTCCCTAGTGCGTAACTGCATTTTCCCTTCCTGTACAAGTTTTAAGGGCTCTAATGATCTTTGATGTTGACGAGCCCTAAAGCCCCCCAAAAAAAAAAAAAAGTTACAATAAAAGTTTTCTTGAGATCTTCTAATATTTCTTCTTCTGTTATTGAGATGTGCAGATCACGAATAATGACCGATGCTTTTTTTGCTGTTGGTCGGCATAGGTGTAATATTGTACACTATTTGCAAAGAAATAGTTTAAAGTTTTTCTGAAATTATCTATGCTAGTGAGATTTATTTTTATTTTATTGTCCTTCAATTATGGTGAATAGTTTTTATATTTAAGTTTAATACGCTACAGCGAAGAGCATCAAAATTGTTCACTTCAAACACAAAGATAGGAGGAATAGAACTTTTAGTAGTGCTCACTTCATCTTCGGAATGATTTTCTAACACACTGAATCTATTCTTAGTAACAACATTATAAATAGTGTTTGTTGGACATTTTTTAGAAGGTTGCACTGATGTAGAAATTGGATTTAGTTGTCTTTTTAGGGAATTGTGGGAGGGCAGTTAAGATTGTGTATTACTCTGCTGCGACATAAATACCTTGTCTACGTTGTTTGAAGAACCTCGTTGTGTCAGGGTTGCTTCTCCAGCAAGGTCAAAGTAGGTTTTCATTGTTGGGTTGGCGATCATTGTCTGGTGTTTATTACTAAGTTGATGAAGGTTTTCATTGTTGGGTTGATGATCATAATTTGCACTAATTTCGGCACTCCAGCTATTTTGTTGATGCACTAACTGCTGTGGTTATGTTGCACTAATAAATCTGTACTTGATTAGAGCGTGAAATTCTTAAAGCAATCTTTAGATCTGTATTTTAACATAAGGTGAATTCTGCTGTGTGTATATCACACTCGAGGTATCTTTCGTGTTGTTGATTCGTCCAACCTCATTGAAGAGACATTTGATAATATTAGACAATATATAGGAAATTATTCTGTAAATAGCAGATTCAAACTACAGAGAGGGAAAAATAAAACTCGCCCGGAAAAAAATTGTAATTCTAACACGGAGTTGACAGGGAAACTGCCATTTTCAGGAAATGCTGCAAATGGCCACTGGTTACGTCGATGATGGTTACTGTCACATATCTGTGTATGCTCTGTCTCGAGTTCTTGGCTGTGTCGTTTCGTTTGTGCGAGTGAGAGGTGCAGTCATGTAAATTGACGAGTTGAATGCAACACAAAATGGTGCTGACGATCAAGCAGCGCGTGATCGTTGTCGAGTGTTATGCGAAGCATAATTCGTGGAAAGCGTGTGCGGAACAGTTTGCACAAGAACTTAAGAATTGAAGTGTTTTGACAAAACTTCCACAAAGTATGAAATGCAAAACTTAGTGGCAAATATTCTTGCAAGACTGAGCTGCAGCGCTCACCACTTTGGGAACCTTGTCACGAGTGCACAAGGTGTTCGATTAGGACAGGATAGTCAGCAGAAGCAGTGAAATCTCCTGGCCTCCTTGTTCGCCTGATCTCTCTCCCTGTGATTTTTACCCGTGAAGAAAATTGAAGGGTGAGATGTACTCAATCCTCACACACAGCAAGAGCACAACATTGAAAACACTGGCTGCTATCTCCGAAGCAGAGCTGCTACGCGTGTCTCACCGCCTTGATAAATCGTGCATAGACGTCAACAATGGCCATTTCCAGCATTTTTGTGATGGCATTTCTCCTATTCATTAACAAGGTTCAATTCCGTTTCAATCTTATATTTTCCGGGCCGGTTTTATTTTTTCCACTCGTTATATATTATCGACAGTATTCATTGAATAAAATGAATTATTACCTTAACGAAACTGCTCTGTTAAAATGTAGACTGATTTAAGTCGAAAGCAGCATATTAAAAGTATATAATTTCAAAAGGAAATATACATAAAAAACGAAGAAACGGTGAAATTAAGAAGAAAATAGTGGGATCTATCGTTTAGAAATTAAAGGAAAATTAATTTGAAAAAGCTTCCTGATATAATGTTAAGCTTACAGTATCTGCTCAATTTCCATTTAATACAGAAGAGAACTTGAAAAAGATAATATACCTTGAAACTATAATATTTAAATGAGTAACAAAGTCACAAATCAGAGGAAGGAATGGTATTGTAAGGAAAACCTGATTGATATCTAGAAACACTACACTATACACAATTTTTAGTACAAATATAAATTTGCGTAGTTTCCTTATGTTCTTTTTTCAACACTATTATGTTGAACATTTATCATACGCTCCTTACTCTTCTACAACCACGTCTACGAAAAGCGTACTACTACGGAAATAAAATTTCACCATTATACCTTCCATCAAGATAGTCGCAAAACGTTACGTAATGAGTGATGATTACAAAAAGTCGCGTTTATGGAGGAAAGAAGAATTTGAGGAATATTCCTGCCATCCCATCAGCATGTCTTAGCATACGTAATATGTGATCTCTTTTCTTCAACTTTCTTCTTTGGACTTAAGAAACCTCAGTCGTAGACTTACATAAATTGGACCCTTTAATATTTAGTTAAAGATACATTCCTTCTGACCCAGCGCATTCTGGAATTACTAAAATTCTTAATTTAAGTTAGAAACCGCCGCTAAATTGAATTGAGATAATTTACTTTCTGCGCTGGGTTTGAAAGCAAGGTTTTTCGGCAAGCAAAGATTTTGGATGTAATCACTACCACTTGACAATGCATTTGGCTTCGTGAGGTTGGAAGTGAATGTACGACAGTAAAGGAGGTTGTCATGGGGCTAGTGAACACCTCTTTTCAACACCGCTTCGTGACGCTGGCTTCACAGCGGATTATATTGAGACGGACACTGGACAATTACTGGCCAAAAGAATTTTTCACGTGAATTTGTTAGATTAGGGCGAATTATCGTTTATATGTTTATAAACAAATGTCATGTTAAGTTTAATGTATTTTTGATTCGAGAGGTTATGTATCAAATTGTATAAACAAATTTTAAAAAAAGCTCTATACTGGTATAAATTTTCTTAACGCGAATAATAAATATAACATTTGTTTATATAATTAAAAATGTTTTTTCTCAATAATTCACCAAATATACGGGATAAAATACTTATGGCCAGATTTCGCCTCTATATACTCCACTGTGCGGAGACACGAAGAGGCGTTGAAAAGCGGCATTCACTAGTCACGTGTACGTGTCCCTTTAGGTTGCTCCACACTAGGCCAGTATCGAATGGCTCTAGAAAACAGAGAGTGGGGGAGTGTGTTTAAACACGGTATAGTTTAAATATATGTCGTCTGCTGTGCAACAGAGGTTACTGATAAGATACCCGGAGATCTAAGGAATTGCTAATGAACACTACTAAGCACGTTCGTTGAGACGTGAACAAAAGGTAGGTATGGGGTGAGGTGGGGAGGGGATGCTACTCGACCGTCCACTTTTCATTGTACTTGTATCCACTGAATAGTTCTAGTAAAATGCGTTCGACTAAAGAATTTTAGTTACTAAGGCACTCACCACAACTCTAAACATCCAGCCAGATGCGAACCAACCTCAATCGATAGTATCCTGAATGCATTCTACCTATTGGCGGAAGATGCTGTTGGCCAATCTGAAAACTACACGGTAAATGTCCCTTTATGAGGTATTATATTCATGAATACAGTGACGAGACTTGTAGTTGCTGATGCAAAAAATTGAGATTCCTACTCACCGCGTGTCCATTCACTACTAATACTGAAAGAGTAAGAAGGGTAGCGCAATAGAAATAAATATTTATTCAAAATATAAAAATACATTTAATGTCGATAGTATGTTTGGTTAACAAGATAGACTGAATTTAAAACTTTTAGGTTGATTGTTTGTTTAGTAAGGAAAGGTTCTGTTGCGATGTGGTAGTTCACAGAGAGAAAGTACGACTCTCAAAAGTGAATTGTATTGAATAAGTCTTCTAAAATTAATATAATTTACCGCTCGAATGGCAGAAAATGTTTATTTTTTAATTTAGTATAAGTAATTTAATACATTTTTGGGGAATATCTTGCTCTTTTGTTATTCTTGGCATACGCATAAGTACACAAATGATTAAAAAGGGTTTATAACCTGATGACCACGTTAAAAATCTTTATAGCTGATCGAACTCTTGCGGTTAGAAAGGAAGAAATGTATAGAAATCCATATATTTTCCCTGATACCCAAGTCTTTATATGATCCAATTTTAATATGCATTTGTTTGAGATAATTACACTGAAAAGTGACAAATACGAGGTAACCATTACCGTTAGCGCACTACAAAGAAAGGAGACCATTTACTTGAGATAAGATTTACAACTTTCTTCTACTATTTCTATATTCGTTATAATAATCGAACTTATATATTTACTAAAAGGGATGATGCAAGCAACTCGTGTTCGTAATTTTCACATAATACGGATAGATGCCTTAATACAATTCATGGAGGTTTGTGACGCGTTCATAACACGGGATATTGCTTTGGGGTATAAATATACGAAAATCCCTCTGACAGTTGTAAGCCATGACATATTGGTCCCCTGATGGCTATGATATTATACAGGCTTCCCTGGTAAGCTCGATTTCTTTGGAAGAGACGCAACATGACGGATTTCTTTTAATTAAAATCGTCCACGCTATAGTATTTTACCCGTAGATATTGGGATAATGTGTCAGTATTAAGACATTTACGAAATTTAATCATCCACATTAAATATTTTGAGTATGCCTGTACTGACCCGATATAAATCGGCGTCCAATGTAATGCGTTCCAAACTTTTGGAGATTAATTACAATGAAAATGAAAATATCATGCACTACAAATATATTGCATAGTAAAAACCAATGTTTTGTCATATTTTCATTTCTTAACATTTGTATTTGATTTAAATATATGTCATATAACTTTTGAAAGTATTTATATAATACATCGAATATTTGGGTGGTTGAACTCTGAAAGAAGCAATTCGTATAACTTCATTTGTACAAACTATTAGATGTTGTGTTGCACGGCTTTTAATTGTGCATTACAAAATTGATTAATTTATGTACCAGTAGAATTCATGAACCAGAACAATGTTCCGTCGCTTTGTAATGAGGCAACCCTGAGGTCTACACCTATAATCATCGGGGCATAAGAGACTGCTCTTACACGAGTATTCATTATGAAGTTCTTGGCAATATCAGTCGTGCTCCTTCCTCATTAGTCAAACATTTTATCGTAAACGTTTTAATGTAAAATGTTAAATTTTAGGGTTCGATTCTCTTTTGTCTGCCGCACTCTCTATTTGCTAAAACTATAGTTAAGCGGGGCAGTTAACGGGTTTCCTTTATGTGCGTGATTCCGGTACAGTCCTAGAAACACGGAAGCTAAGACAAGACGATATAAGATCGCTCGTTAATCTATAAGGTCATGTATTTTCGGAAGTTCGTTGAAACAGTTATATCGAGACGAAGTAACATTGCCTACTCCGGAGTTCTTTGTCTCTGACGAGTCGCTTTATGACTTGGTTTGTTAGCGGGGTCGATGGATTTTACTGTTCTTATTTTTACAAAATAAACTTCTTTTACATGCTAAGACGAAGGCTACGATTATTACCCGAGAATATATGATCGAAAAACGCAAATTTGTTGGGTAATTTGGTGGCAGTTTAAAGTTTGATAGTTTTCAAAAAAGTTCGTAAGCAATATAGTGCTAAATGATACTCTACGATAACAAACCTCATAACTTATAGCATAGTATTTTTAATAATCTTACATTTTGTAATACTATTAACAGCATACAACGTAAACCTCAAACTATTAAAAAGTCAGTATTATAAAAGTGACAATCTGAGTGAAGGAAAAAAGTGGAAATGAATCAAAACAAATTTTTTAAAGTTACGCAGAATCGACAATGAAACTTAGAAATGCAGGAATATTTTTGACCCCGTTGTCAATACGTGATAAATTTCGTTTTCGAAGGTATTCAACTCAGCATTAGGTATCCACAAATTACCTCGCCACCAAATTACCCCACCTCGACATGCCTTAAGTCGCACTTTATATTCCTCTCTGAAGGAAACACTACAAGACGAAAATCACCTAAAGAAAACAAATCACAACCAATCAATAGAACTTCATTTTTACTGACGTGTTTCACTACGTCAGTAAAGACGTAATGCAGACAGTAGCAATATCCAAAGTTTGTTCACTAGTTCAAATTGGAATATAAATACAGTAAATATATGCAAGTTTTTAAAATTAATGCGCGCCATTTGACGTTTTTAGGTCCAATCAGATTAATCAGATATACGGACAAGCGCGATCCGGATAAGCGAGAATTTGATAATGCATATACTGTGTATAATAATACTAATTATCTACGTATAAGATTGAAAAACGAATTTAATACCAAGCAATATCCATTTGAAACTATATCAAATTTCGTTCTATGTATTTGAAATTGGTTTCGTAAAATTCCCTCCGGTCAATTTTTTGTGATTGTGGCGGTTTTATTTGATTAAAAACGAGTCGTATTTTCATTTTTTTATTAACAACACTCCAACTGGAGGTATTTCAAATTTTGGTACTCTGATTACAATAAATCTTGAGGCAAAACTGAATTAAATGGAAAGTGAAAGACTCATTGCTCCATTTTCTTTCTCCGCCAGTATTTATTTGACTAGCCCGCTTCTGGCATACACTACGCTCGTTAATGTGCTCTGTTCATTTTTACGTTTAATTTTCTTAATTTTTTTATTTTCTCGAGTTCTTGTAATTCAATAGGTGTACTTATGTATTTTTTTAGAGTAGTATTATAAGAATTTTTTTCAGTGTGCTAAGATATAAATGCACTCGAAAATATTCACTGCACGTTCAACTAGACTAACGAACTTCATAAACTCTCGTTTTCTTGTGATTTTTTTAGTGTTATTCTAAGGTGTTTTAAAGTATAGGACAACATCATGATTTATATTTCTCTGGAAGCATAATGGTAAAGCATTACCAATTTGTTTTATGTATTTCTTTCAAATTTCTGTAGGTATCAAACTCTTATTGTCGTAGCACTTGTTGAGACAGTTGCTTAAATTCGTCTCCGTAACATCAGTAAGACAAACATTTTCAATAATATTAACTGAAATTCTTATTTCATTGGAATAATTAATTATCTCTCTAGAAACACCTGATTTATTAGTAGTTGTCTGATTTCTTGTTTCGTATCTGCAATATATTGATACTCGTATCAGTGCTCTGGAGGAAGTCAATAAAAACACTAACGGCGTTTCGACAACAGTTCGGGTTTTTCACCGACCTTCTAACTGCTGTCACCCGGTTCCTTCAAAAACACATGCACCATCCCTTCCCTTTACACAAAATAGGTTTAGCGTGTTATAGGATATGTCCCATTTCCCCCCTCTACCCACCCCTCACACTTCTTTCACCCCATCAAATTCCGTACCCAAACTCGTTAACTCTCCTCCCCGCAAACCCCGCACTGGTCAGTACAGCCATCCAAAAACATGTAAAATTGTGCTACCCAACACTGTGAAAGACAACATTTCCACGCAAAAATCTAGCGTTCTAATTTTATCTGATTCACATGACCGCCAAATGTCCTCCATTATACGCGGAATTGTTCCCAATAACTTCTCTGCGCCCGGATTCTTCAAACCAAACACTCGTTTGGCTGAAGTTATCAGAGAAGTGGACACTCACACTGAAAAACTCACAGAGCAGGTCACCGTAATTATTATTAGTGGGCGGAATGAGTTAAATTTGGGAGAAACCCTAGTGAACATTTGCAGAAACTCAAAAAAGGTCTCCCAAAGCACTAACATAATACATTCTAGTCTACTTCCACGCTACAACATGCCAAACTTGACAATGAAATTAACAACGCAAATATCTGGCACCAGGCAGACACAAAAATCACATTTATATAAATAAACTTTGTCAAAAAAGCAGTTACAAACTGCGTATGACCACGTGGAGGACAATGAACTAATTTACTCTCCGGAAGCAAGCAAGGAACCATCCCATCAATTCCGATCAAGGGCTCTAAGGCAGAGGTACATTTAACATTTCAACATACTCCTAACGATAAGAATAGTTCGACATGTGTTATATTACTAACAAATACCAACAAATATTGTAATAAAAAACACAGAAAAGTCATTTCACAAGTACGTATTATTTTCAAACTATAAATCATTCGGAAAGTATTCGTAAGTATTAAATAAAACTAAATTCGCTAATATTTATTTCAATTGATGCCGTCCCTAGGCAAGAGCATCAATTGAGGCAAGAGCATCAAAAATCCTCCTCTACCCGAAGGAAAACTGGAGAAAAACCTGGGTCAGGATGGGGCTACAGAATTAATGTACACAAACGTGCCTCTGTTGAGTACATACACAACTAAATTTATATGAATAATAAGACATATTACAAGCATGCAGGAAAAGTTCTGAAATTGTTGTCAGATATTTTGAAAGTACTTCAACAATGACGTGATAAAGTACAAGACGGTTTTAAGTGTTATTAAAATCAATAAATTATTTTACTGTGTAGAAGAACTGGTGCAGAAGGTAGCTTTTACCCGAGGATTTGAAGAGATTAAATTTAATAATATCTTTTATATTTTATAGAACGATTTACGAATGATACGGCCCTTTTTGGCAAAGCGCGGCAAGGCATCGACCCTCTCGGGCGATGAATATTATTCCTATTGCGAATATCGTGTTCGTGAACAAAACTGTTTTCCATGAAACAAGGGTGGCGCTTCAGTAATTCGGTCTTAACAAATGCGACAGTTTCACACATATAAATGCAGGGAAGTGTTAGAATATTTAATTCATTGAATAAAGGTTTACAAGCGATTCGAGGATGAGATTTACAAATTATCCTCTTTTGAAATCTGAAAGTTTGGACGCTCTGCCCGGAATTGCATCAGAAGATGACGCCGTATCGTAAATGGGAGAAAAATATACGCAACGGGAAATATGTGGAAATATTACCTATGATTCGTAATGCGTAACACAAATTACTCTATTTGGAATGAAGATTGTCAACGTGACAATTCCATTTGAGATTGTCTTGAATATGATTTTTTTGTGGGACTTTAGGGCTCGTCGACATCGAGATCATTAGAGCCATTAAAACTTGTACAGGTAGGGAAAATGCAGTTACGCACTAGAGAGAGCCAACATGACTCTCCCCGCGTGTGAGACTCGCCGAATGACTCAACCATACCCACTAAAAACCCTCCCGAATTATAACTCAAAACTCAAATATCAACTTATCTCAAGACATTACTTAAAACCATTAAAAGAAGAAGAAGAAAAGGAGGGGGGAGGAGGAAACTGAAAGATACCCTAGCGTAGCGATCGAAAAGAACAAGAGGTGACCAAGGAAGGTTGGGAAAGAGAAAGGAAGGAGCCTTCACAAGTAAGTGGAAGCAATGCCAGACTCAGTTCGGGGCCCCGTGTTCGCCAAACACGTACTTACTAGATGTAAGTCCCCTGGGGGGTTGAATATGAAGACCTAAAAACTTTGCATTAGTAACAGTTTTTAATTGTGTTTCGTTTAACGAAAGAGAAACCTCGGATAAATTTTTTTTGTGATACTATTGTGAAATGATAGAGTTTTGTCAGTGTTTACAATGAGGCAATTTGCCTGCAACCAAGCCGAGAGGTTAAACAAAACGTTTTGAGCGTTTGCGTGTTTACATAGTAAATTAGTGTCATTGACAAAAAGAACCCTTTTGCAATCTGATATGGACGACGACATATCGTTCACATAGAAGAAAAAGAGTATAGAACCGGGAATTTGTTGATATGCAATCCCATCATCCCATTATGCAATCCCATCCCTACCAAGGACTTTACTCGGCGCGGCCTACACTTGAGACCGTCCAGGAAACAACGCTTCGCTTCTCTGTTAGCTACATACCTCACCTCACCTCCTCCACTTTCACCACACATCCCTATTGCTACCTCATCACTTTCTTCATCTCTCCCTACTCCCATCTCTTCTCCAATCCTTGAACTTTCTCCGCATTTTATCTCACCTCTCCCGTCCAAATCTGCTTCACTTCCCTTAGCCCCGACTCCTTCCACTCCCAAACACGGCTATAACTCGCTGTCGAGAGCTGATGTGTTGCTCGAAGATGACAATTAAATTTAAATTCTCCTCAACCATTTGAATTCAATTGCATCCCTCGAGATAATATTATTTTATTTTTGTGGGGCTTTACGGATCGTCGACATCGAGGTCATTAGAGCCCTATAATTTTGTACAGATAAGGAAAATGCAGTTACGCACTAAGGAGAGCCAACATGACTCTTCCCGCGTGTGGGACTCGCCGAATGACTCAACCATACCCACTAAAAACCCTTCTGAATTACAATATATCAAGGATGTAGGAGGGAAATGAAAGATACCCGAGCCCTCGCAACCTAGTAGCGTCGGGATCGAAAAGAACAAGAGGTGACTAAGGGAGGTGAGGAAAGAGAAAGGAAGGAGCCTTTCGTAAGTTGAAGTAATGCCAGACTCAGCTCGGGGCCATATGTGTGCTAAACACGTACTTACTAGATGTAAGTCCCCTGCGGGGTCGAGATAATAAAATAAGTATCTTTCATTATAATATTCTGTCGCTTTCGAACAAAGTAACATACTGAAATACTCTTACTAGACTATCCATTCGATTTCTTATGCCTAGCAGAGCTTTGACTTCCTGATAATGACATAAAAATTACTATTATTCCAAATTATTCTTTAATTAGCTTTTAATGGCAACAAATTTCAAAGCTAATCATCGTCACGGTGGTACATCTATCTACGTTAGAAATGATATTTTACCCTCCCCACTGTTAGGTTACGTGAAATTCTGCTTGGGTGGTATCTTGGAATTCTCTGCAGTTAATTTGACCGATAAAGGCATAGTAGTTTTGTGTATTTATAGACCACAATCAGATCTTGAATTTTTTTTTCTTAATTTCGAAATTATATTAAAAAGTCTTACACAGAAATATACAAAATGTATTGTTATCTGTGTCGATTTCAATATCGATTTCCTCTGTGAATTAGATTCCGCGCACAATCCCATGAATCGATTCAATAATCTTATCAGTTCCTTCAATCTTGACACTACGACAATCGACCCCACTCGCTCTTAATCATAAATATTCATCTAAAATATTTCTAGACCAGATAATTGACAACAATAGACTCATGTGTACTTCTCAAGTATTTAACGCGGGGTATGGTGTCCAGATTGGCCAAATTTTAACTACTGAAGATAAATTAAAACCACGAAATATCGTCTACAAGATTACTAGACAGTTTAACGAAAAAAATTAAAATTTTTAAAAACTTTTTACATCAGTAAACGTGGGATGACGTGTATATATTTGTGAAAACACCAATAATATTAAAATAAATATATTGAATTTATCGTTGAAATATTACTACTCTTGCTTTCCTATAAAACGTAAGTTAGTTAAAGTAAAAAATCACAATTGATGGGATTACATAATATCTTCAAAAACCAAACGTCATTTCTATTATCTTTTAAAACTCAATACCCAACCACCCGAATTTGATGATTATTTTCGTAAATATAAATGCATTCTTAGGAAAGTGGTCTATACAGCTAAAAAGGAAAATGATAGATTAGAATCGAACAACCTATGTGCAATATTATAAAAAACACCCCCCCCCTTTCAGAATATCGCCAAGGAAACATTTCCCTACTGGACAATGGCAAAGTTGTATCAAATCCAAAGGACATCGCAAATTTGTTTAATTCTTATTTCTCAAATATCGATCCCAGTAACTCAAAACCAATGTCGGGCAAATACATCCACACACATTTCGCATTCTATGTTCTACTTCTGAGACTAACGCTAGTGGAGATATGAGTGTCATCAGTTCTCTAAAAAATAAATTTTCAGCACCGATAGATGATATATCTGAATTTATAGTAAAATCTTCCTCTCTCGTTATATTATATCCACTCATATTTTCAATAACTCCTTGTCAAAAGGTGTGTTTCATGACTATTTATAAAAGCTAAAGTGCTACCATTAAATAAGAAAGGAAATAAACGTGACATTGAAAACTATCGACCCATATCACTATAGCATACTTTCTCAAAAATCCCGGAAAAACTCTTTTATAAGATACTGTTAGCCTTCTTATCGCATAATAATATACTCTCAAACGATCAGCACGGTTTCAGGAAATCCCTTTCAACTAACAGCGCCATATTTTCTTTTCTAAATGCTGCAACCCTTTTCTTTTTTGTGGGGTTTTAAGAGCTCGTCAACAGCAAGGTCATTAGACCCCACGCAGGTGGGGAAAATGCAGTTTCGTACCATAGAGGAGAGCCCTACCTGTACAAGTTACGCACTAGGGAGAGCCAACATGACTCTCCCCGCGTGTGGGACTCGTCGAATGATTCAACCCTACCCACTAAAAACCCTCCTGATCTACAACATACCAAAACATATCTCACAACATACATCAAATGGAGGGGGG
>NNCF01126978.1:520288-537420 GCA_002313205.1 Laupala kohalensis
ACACTATGTAAACGATTCAAAAATAAGTTATGTATATATATATAATTATGCACCATCGCTTTTGTGTGTGTGTGTGGGGGGCTTTACGGTTCGTCGACATCGAGGTCATTAGAGCCCTAAAAACTTGTACAGGTAGGGAAAATGCTGTTACGCACTAGGGGGAGTCAACATTGAGGACCGCGTGTGGGACTCGCCGAATGTCTCATCCATACCCACTAAATTGCATATCTCAAAACATTACATATATCATTATAAAAAAGAAGAAGAAAGAGGGAAAAGAAAGATACCCTAGCGTCGGGATCGAAAAGAACAAAAGGTGACCAAGGAAGGTCAGGAAAGAGAAAGGAAGGAGTCTTGCACAGGTAAGTAATGCCAGACTCAGCTCGGGGCCCCGTGTTTGCCAAACACGTACTGACTAGATGTAAGTCCCCCGGGGGGTGGATCATCGCAATATTTACAACTGAGAAATAATGAAAATTATATTGCTTTTTTTATAATACAATATACAAGTGCGGAACAGACATAATAAATGTTATAATTTGTAAAAAAAATAAAGTAAACATTATTTTCTTTGTCGAACGTGAAAGATTCGGTGATATCAATTTATATTTTCAATCAAATATACCATTTCCATTGGAAGAAATGCGTCGAATACCGTCTGAGGGATTTTTCGTTCTTCGCCTTCATTCAGCGCCTCAAGGCATGGACGCAGCGTACTTCCGATCACCACAGTGCGCCAAGAGATCTCGCCCATCTCTACGCCTGAGAATTCGAATTCAAGTCATCCGGAGTCGATCGCAGCGAAACCAATATATTTTGTAACAACTTCTCTCTCAACCATATTGCACAATACTCGTCTATTTTTAGAACGCAAAATAAAATTGGAGGAGAAATCAGGAAGTAATCCTCTTCAAAATCCAACGACAGGAGATGGAATATTTGTTCAGCATTAATGTCACTTCTTTCCTTTTTCGTGAATGAAAAAATATATCGTGACGTAGTTTCTCTCTGTCTTCGATTCACGCAATCGATCAGATGTAGTATCCACAATGCGCCATGAGAAGCAATTGTACTTAATGATAAGCTTGGAAGGCTGCGTTCATGAGCATCACAAGAGATTCGATCGGTTTAGGAAAATAAATCTAGCATATAAATGAATTTCTTCTGCCGTTCTAATGTTCGATACACCTAAAAAAATTGACCTATATTGACAGATTAGTTATAGATTTCTAAATTTCAATGTCACCATGATTTGTCTTCAGTTCTTAGAATTCGTCTGGCATCTCACCAATGATACGAATATGTTTACTTGGACACATGTCATTATATTAAAAATTATCAACATTTATTTAAAAAAATATAATACATAATTTATATTTAAAAGAATTGTTAAACATGAACTAAACGAAAAATGCAGAACAGCCAGATTGGTAAATTAACATACCTAAGTTATTTAATTTGTACAGATTTGGCAATTTTATCATTTCATCTAAACAAATAAAGAGAAAAAACACAAAATCCGGAAAATATATTTTGTGTTTTTCTCTTTATTAGTTTAGATGAAATCATAAAATTGCTATAAATTAATGTTACAATATTAAGAAATGATACATTACTCAGAAACATTACTACAAATTCTGCATTGTAGAAAGTTTTTCTTCTGAAATTTTTGAATTGAAAGCAACCAATTATAATTATTTTACTGTATCAAGTACTTAATATATGATGTGTTTGTATCATTCAGAAATATTATTCAGACTACTGTAATATTTAACTTTTACCCATGTGATGATCAAGAAGTATATTTAGCCATTTCATATGTTTAACGTGTGTGGTAATATAAATAGCCTTTTTCACAGGACTGGTTTTGGTGTTACATACTTTCTGCAGATGTTTACGATGAAATGCTCCACGGGAGTTATAAATAAAACTGCATTATAGTGTCGAAAATATTTATCAAATAAGGATATCTTGCGTTTAGACCATGTAAAACAATTTTTTTGTTATGCCAACGTTTGAATATATTTTATATCTTCTTCAGGGCTAATAATTCAAAAATATGATTACTCTGTTCACACCATCCCATACAAATCATAACACCAATCCTGCACACATCCATCTCCTCGACACACCAACATTTCATTACATTTCTTCACTTCTACACACATCCTTCCAACCAGTAAGCACTAGTAAGTCTGACTATAACCTAACGGTTATGAAAGGACATGAAGTTAGTAATCATATTTTAGAATCGTTACTTCTGAAGAAGATATAAAATATACCACAACTTTGGAATAACAAAAACAAATGTTTTACTTGACTTAAACGCAAGATATCCTTCTTTGTGCAACATGGAGGATGAAAATATGATCAATGAAAATATTTATATTTACATAGGAAAATGGTTTTAGTCAATTTAATTTTTTCATTATATTATTTCAATATGAACAACGAAACTCCAAGAAAAATAATTGCACTTCTTTTATTTTTTCTTGTACTAGCGTATTAAAATAAACAAGAAACACAGAAGTCGATGTGTGTACCTAGAGTTTCTTTCAACTTTCTTCCATTCCCCATGTTTCTGTCTGTAGTTCTGTACTCTCTATTTCCCTGTTCTGTACTATCCACATATTCTAATGATTGCCTTAATAAGAGCGCATCACGTAACGTCACATGAACACTGAGGAGGCAAGAGAATTTCAACCCATTGTGTACGAAACATCGATTGATTGCAATGAAGTGGTCTACACTGAAACCATGTGTAACAATGTCCTCGTTTCTGGATATTGTGTCTCTGTGAACACTTATGAAGCGAAGGGTTCTCGAATCGTTTCCGCTGTATCGTTTCTTTGCGAAGTTCACTCAGCTGTTTCAAATATTTCGTGTTTAATATTTTTCTAACGAAATATAGGGACGGTATTACATGGTCATATGTAATATGTGTATATAAAAGAACTTAGATGAAATGTGTGTCCGTGTTATGCACAACCTTAGATGCAATGATCATATAACTATAACTTACGTTGTCGTCGAGAGAATCTGACATTTTTTAAAATTATATATGACATGAATAAAACAGTGTAAGACCAGCCTAAGAGAACTTCTCCGTCACTACCAATTTATACTTCTGGAAACATTGTTATAATCAAAGCTTGGAGTTAAGTTCTGTACAATCCTTTAATTCAGTTTTGACAAATATGTTCATTACGACATTAAGATTAATTTTAAATAAAATAAATATATTTATCAGGCAATGAATATATCATATTTTGAGAAATTAACTTCTTGTAACTATCTCTTATTCTACCACCATTCTTAACTAATTGTCACAAGAGAGATATCATTACAAACATATTATTTTGTGGGTAATCTTATTTTGTATCTTACACTTTAAATATTTACTATCTCTCGTATATAATTCGATTTAAGGTATACATTGTATTGGAGTTATACTATGTTCATACACTGCCTCCCAGGTAACGCTATTGTCTTTTCTTAAGAATTTATATTGCAGTAAATTCATTCCTGGGACGCCACTAGATAAACTTCAAGTCTTCGTTGCGTATTATATGTAGTTTAATTTCTTTCACTAGGAGAAATGAAATACCGCTTGAATGGGCCATTTACTTCTTTGGTGATACAGTAGGCCCACTGATTGATACTACCGTACTAGTATCACTACAAAATATTATCACTAGTATTTAATAATCGGTTAAGTCGTTACTGCAAATATTAATCCTACTACATTTCTATTATTTTATTATATATACTTGTATTATATTATTTTTTCGTATACGTGGAAATTAAAAGTTCAGTTTGCGTTTGAAGAAAATCCCAATTATGGTGTTGTCATAGATCAATATTTTCAGCAGAGATACGTGCATTTTAGAAGTAATTTCTTGCGTGATCTTGGCTGCGCGCCTCTCATCACCGTGTCATGATCGCACCATCTACCAACCGACGAGATCAGCCGTAGCTTATTGAACAAAGGAAATAATTAACTATAATAAGCCCAGAGAAACTATGGCCTCTCTTCTAAGGTGATCAACACTATGCATCTCTTAGGAAAGTAAATTTTCAGCAAATCCGTCTTTTATAAACTTATAATTATTTATTTATTTACTTATATATTAAATCCAAAATTTTTACAAAGTTAAATCCTACAGAGGTAAATTAATTATCTGTACGCAGGTTTGGAACAAAAGAAACTTACTTATTTTAACTTACAAACTGAAAAGAAAACACACGAACAGTAATCCTATATTTGTTATTCATGCATTCATTAACTATTGTATCGCTGTAGTCTTATCGCTGTAGCTAGTTTTAACACACACAAAGTGTTTTAACAATTATACAAATTTAAACTAGTGACAAAACCACACAAATAAAATATACCAATATCTAAACATTGGTCCTAATCTATTTCTTTAATTTCTTCTTTGTAGTTAATTTCGTATAAGTTAAAATTTTTAGATTATTTGGCAATGAGCTAAATAATCTAATAGCCATTAAGTAACTGTTTTTAATACTTTTAGTTTTAGCAAACTTAGGAATTATATACTTTTATTTCTTGTTTTACTTGTCTTTTCTTCTCTTCTTTTAAATCTTTACAATGAAAACAAAGAGACTCGAAAGCGAACATTTGATGTAGATTTAGGGGATATTTATCTCTATTAAAAGGGTATTGTTACTATTTTCAACAATCTATTTTGTAGTCTTTGTAACAGATTTATATTATTTTCTTTAAATACATTTGATATTAATTATGATTCACCTGCAATTGGTAACATTCAGTTCCTTAATTTCTGAAATACAAGTTCTGGTAACAACTAACAAATAGATAAGTGATGCATAACTATACGATGCTTCAAATTGTATGTCTATCATTCATGTACTATTTTTGCTAGGCAACGACGTGGAAGACAAATAGTGGACATCCCTGAGGAGCGGTCGATTAAACATTCTTCCGCGTTATCCCTTCGAATGAAGGTTTCAGACACCACCTGAGTCCTAAAGGGGATAAGTTGAAGTGATCGACTGAGAAGGGCCCAATGAGCTGAGCGACGATAAAGGACTTTAACTCTCATGATTAGCCTTTGGGAGTAATCGTTAAGGATTTTTTAACGCACAAAAAATGCAACCCAAGACAGTTTATTTTTAGAAGTGTCAAGAGATTAAATCTAAAAACTCTCACAAATATTCTCCACGCAGTTTCTCGTTTTCAGCTTTAAATTATTATACACCGATGAGAAAGACTAAATTTTTTTACCAATTTCATTCTTATTAATGTTTACGATTATTTGTCAAGAAATAGTAATTTGAAATCGAAACTCATTGAAGCCAAATGAAATGCAAATTATTTATTGAGTCGATTGTCTGACGTTTGCATACGTTATAAACACGAACAACCTTTTATTTCATATACTTCATTTATAGACATTTAAGTTCAGTTGTTTTCGAGTTCAATTGATGTATGGTAAATAAAAATGTATTCCGCCAATACCTTGATTGTAAATTAACTGGCTGCTAAGAGAACAAAACTACAAAAATTTGTTATAAACAATTTAATTTTAATGATTCTTTGCCATATAATAATGACATATCTCAAACCGATAAACGGAAAGTTTTCGGAGGTAAATTTTCAATTAAGATTTCTTACGTTATTAAGGAAGAAATCAATCACACGTTTCATGAAAAACTGTGGGAACTGTCGTAAATCATACGAGGAGAAAGTCTGAAATATATAATTTCCAAACTTCAGGTTTCAAAGTTCAAGATACGAGAGAAAATGAATATTTTTGCCAAGAGAGGGATTTGAGGTTAGGAAAATAGAATGAGTCAAAGAACAGTTTTCATGTACGAATTTTAAAGATAACTTAATGAATCAGACAATTACTAAATCAATATTTGCCTCTTACCATGCAAAATCACCTCGTAGCGGTGTCAGGTTTGTTTGAAATATTACGCGACTAGTATCGAGCACAACGTTTCCTTAATTTTTAACTTTAATTAACTGACTTGCGGCTAAATTACAAGAATTAAATATGATACTATTAACTTTCGAAACTGGAGTGAAGAATAATTTTAAAAATTGTAAAAGATGATCTTATTACATACTTCAAAATATATTCCAATACAGGAAAGCCGAAGTAACTAGAGGCGCAAGGGTTAGTAATAATCGAAAATAAATTTATTAACTATATTAAAATATAGCCATTATCTAAAAATTGAATAATTTATTCAAATGAACCCCTATCAATATTTTTGGCACTTTGTGACCATCGTATTATGTTAAAAGTTTTTATTTCTTATAACAACTTCTTTTGGAATAATTTTTATTTCTTATAACAGCTCAGGGGGTAATACGTTTTCCTACAGAATCCAAAAAAGATCAGAGTTAAGCTTAATATATGATTCAAAAAACTGAATACTAATTTTGTATATATTTCCCTAATGCAGTAAAAAAAAAGAAAAGTAAACAATACAACTTTTGTGACATATTATTTTAGTTATGTGAAATAAAATAATATGACGTCAAAATGATAGGTAAATAAACATTTTGACAGTTGTTACAGACCAAACGTTTGTAAGAGGTTTATTTACACATTCTCATTTATTATGTACTTTGTTATTATTTATATTTCATGAGAATTGTGTTATTTATTGTTTGTTTATAAATATTATGTGTCTATATAAACATTCTTTGTATATAGACGCTCGGTGCAAGTACCTTGCACTTTCCATGACATAGTATAAATACTCTGTGCCTATATAAACATTCTTTGTATATAGACGCTCTGTGCAAGTACCTTGCACGTTCCATGATATAGAATCATTGAACACACTCACTATGTACGTTCCTTGACATAGGATCATTGAACGCACTCCATATGCACGTTCTGTGTACAGCATATATACGGCTACGCTCAACGTCCAATTATCCTTTCCATTCCACAAGTATCCATTCGTCGTGTACGATGTTACTCCGCGAGTGCGTCGCCGTATCGTGATGACACTCTGAAACCTGATCAAGTCTACCTATTGTGACTCTACCGTTTATGGACTCTCAACATTATTCGCCTTCGGGCAACTTAGCGCCTCAAGGCCACCATTCGCCTACGGGCAAAAATAATCCATTCCGTTCTTCNTTAGCGCCTCAATGCTATTCGCCTACGGGCAAAAATAATACATTCCGTTCTTCACGTTATGAAGCTCAACGCACAAGTATCATTCCTCGTACAGGGAGGACCACTCCCTACGCCGCGTGTGATATTATGAAACATACGTTTCATTGATAACTTTTTGGACCATGATTTCTTTATAGAAATCATTTACCTGTTGTGCTATACAGTGAATAGTGCGACGCTCATAGCAAAGCGACTTCGAATACAGATGTTCATAAGTATTTTCTAGTTACAGCCACATGTTCACCAATGCTACAAGGCCAACTGGAACAACTCAACATTCCGACAGCAGACCTCGGCCAGACATCCGCAGGCAGCCGGAAAAGCAGTACGATAAGGAAACTATTCCAACGTGCAACTATAATTCTTCACTAAGTACGACAAGGAAGCAATTCCAAAGTACTATTAATATTCCTCGTAAAGGGAGGACTATCTGATGGATCATAAATCCTGCACTAATTGTATGGTTTTTATAACCTATTCTAAAGAATAGCAGGTATTTTTTGTATGCAACTATTAGTTGATGTCGGGGGGATGTTCTCAAAAACTTGAGTCCAAGGGATTTTTTTATTATTACGTGCAGATTACTTACAATCGCACTTCAACTTTGTTCTTAACCATTCGTAATTCTGTTTAAATTGGGAAAGGGGTACTAAAGGGGATATTTCATAAACTATCGTTTATGTTTAAATGTATTCAAACTCCGTAGGAAGTGTTCTTCTCGGAGCGTCAGCTGCCCACAACAACTGACTTCAATATTGCCAAAACCAGGATCAACTCTGTAATTCTGCTTTTGTAGACTTAGGAAAATATATGTATATATGTTATTTGTAATAAATGTAAGTTTGTGAATCTGAAGCGTGTCCAAAAAAGAATCCTATTCATTTTTACCTTCTCCATGCTCGTTGAAACACACGAGTCCTCCCTGTATACTGTCTATGATTACTACGAATGGCTATTCGTTTGTAACAACAGTAATCCTATTTATTTTTAAATTGGTATTTATTAATCATATTACACTTATTGTAATCTTTTGGCAAGCTTGTAAAGGTTAAAAGCACATTTATCGAAATATTTGAGTATAATGGTCACCTGAAAGATCACTTTTTCACTATACTACCAAAAGTTAAAAGAAGTAGTTGGCAGGGTGACAATGAAGTAAGAAGAGTAAGTTCTAGAATTGAGAAATAAAGAATGCAAGGTTACCGAAACTATATTTCATTTTGCTCTATCTTGGTCAAAAAGGTACACATCAATAACTTCCAAAATCCTAATAGATTTTTTTAAAAGCAAAAGCAAAAAAAAAAAAAAAAAATCCAGAATAAATAGTCGGTAAAATTTGAAGGCTAAGTTTATTGTGAATATATTTTTACAGGGAATGTAAAATATTTCAAAATCGTTAAAAATTTTCAAGTATGTAACTAATAATGATGTATTGGTTATTAATATTTATTTTTATAATGGCTAAGTTTGAATGTTTGAATTTATTTTTTTTGTCCTATTCTCATATTATCCCTGTCTCATTACCATAGTATCACAGTATATGTCCGGGTAATTTTCCTACTTTACCGAGAAAATAATTGTTAAAAGCATTGCAATGAAATCCCTTTTTAGGTGCCTGATGTCCAGCCAATAATCCGTTATCAGAGAAGGATTAAGGAAAAAAATGAGGGCTGGGTTTTCCGTTAAGATAGAACGCTCACGTGTGGTATTAACGTTATCAATGGCCTTCTCTATAATAAACGCAAATGGGTAGTGTTAACGGAACATAAATAAATGAACAATTGATTTCGATTTTATTTTATTACAGCTATCTTGGATTGTAGTACTACAATTATTCTCTTGGTAAGTGGTAATAGAGATAAATTTGAGACTATTGATTCCAAATTATTTGATTACTAACACCACTATTGTTTTTTTAGTAAAAAGAAGTATACAATATTTAAAAAGTCAAAGAAGTCGGGGGTACGATATCACTCTCCTCTTCCTTGCTTCAACAAAAAGAAATACTATACACCGTAAATCTAAATGGTTCAGGCTTCTTCATGGGGACACATTTTCTTTTTCTCATTATTAATTTAATTATACTAATCAAATAAATGGAATAAAAACGAATTTTTTTGGAGGCGAGTTTTGTAGAAGAACCCAAAAAAACTTATACTACGATGGTTGAAGTTTTACAGCAGCTGTTGCCAGCTAACACAATCTAGTGCATTATTTTGATTGATCGTTTTTCACGTTCCTTAAAAGTTCGTTGCAGAAAATCGGTTCGGAACTGAATTCTCTCCTTTCCATCCTGGTGAAACGATACTTCAAAACACTTAAATAACTATACTATTTCTTTGTTATAAGGGGACACCATTGAATAAAATGGGAACAAATAAGTGTTCCACTGACATGATTTTATACAGTATGACTATTTTTTAATATTTTATGAGAAACTTATTAATCTAATCGCCAATAAACATTTTGGACAAAACCAATCTTTATTAATTACTTATATGTATAAATCAATTACACAAACCAGCAAAAAATTTTTTCCAGCTGCATAGGATATTTTTACTGAATTATGTGTCCATTGTCATTCCATAACATCCCAACACGTATAGGTATTTTGCAAAATAAAAACTAATTTCTGATAAAACACTTATATATTACAACGAACTAAACATTATATTTCCTTGGAACTAATCAAAAAATGTTTCTGGTGGCAGTGATTTGACAAACTGCTTTATAAGCCCAAATTTAATATGAAGTGGTGGTAATAAAACTTTTTTCTGGCGGAACCAAGGTCGTTTTGATGATTTTTTTGCCAGGGGCTAAATTGTCTTGTGGTGGTCAGTCAGTTTTTGTCCAGTGCAGCTGTATGGCTATTCTACCCCATAAACAAAGAAAGTAAGGATATTTTGTGTGACATCCCTGCTGACCCAACTACTTGGCTAGTATTTTTAAATCTCCACAAGCCATCCATTGATGTTCATGATATTTGATTTTCTCCCATATGAACCGATAGCAAGGAAGATTGGAAGGATTGACAGGAAGAGATGCAAGTACATTTCCATTATGCTGAAACACTGCTTTGATGCATTTTTCGAAGAATCAATGAATACGCGCCATGCTGATGAATCATATTCTATTTTAAAGCTATTCATGAGCCCATGAACATTATTACAATAAACAGATTTCCCTCTTTGGAGAAAAGCTGAGTAAATTCTTTCTCTCGATACCTATACCACGAAAATGAGGTCCCAGATGATAGCAGGTTTTTGTTTTTTAACCTCGATCCTAGAAATTTGGCTGCATCTTTTGAAAGACCTATGTCTCTTTGGTGCATTTCCACCAGAAGCTAATAATATTATCTAATACTAACAATAGATCTAAGAGACTTAAGTACGTCATTAGAGAGCTCTAATCTCACCAAGACATTTCGTGATAATAAAAATATATAATTACTTATTTATTACATGGAAAATCGCCACATAAAATTCTGAATGTCAATTTACTAATTTTAATGTAACATTGAATCATTTCTTTAATTTGTATCAAATTATTTAATTTTCAAACGAATAATTCAATAATAATGTATTTGCGCGGGAGTGTTTCCCATAGAGTTAACAGGGAAGACCCCGTAGCTACTTGCTCCAGCGTCACTCCTCTTCAGACTTCGTTCGAGCGCGCATCGGACCATAATGGCGTCCGTCATGAACATTGTGTGAAGCGTGTTGTGTGTGAAGTGAAACTATTCCAGCAACCATGTGATGCGTCCATCTGGAACTGTCGTGAACGTGGCTTTATTGTGATCATATAAACTTTAAATGCTATTGATGGATCCACGATGCTACCTCCTACATTTTCCAACCACCTGAGACGCTGTTCGCCGAGTTTGGCAAATGCTACAAAGAATGTAACTATGAGCTCACATACCTTTCACTGATCAGTGAAAATCTCACGAACAGTATGATCTTTCATTATCAATTCAATCTGCATAGACGAATTCAATAACATTTAACTGAACCTTGTTGTTTATAATCAAGCCTCTCTTATCTTTAAATTAATGTCATGTGTTTAGCTGTACGTTTTAGTATGAGATATTTTACGTGTATGTCCATTGATTTCTTGTGTGTTCAGGTTAGATTTTTGGTGGGATTATTAGGGAACCTGTTTTGTGTCATTTCTTTGTAAACTAATTAATATTTGTATGTCCTTTGATTTATTGTTTGTTTTGATATAAAATCATGGTAATCCATGTCGTCCTCCAATCACAAAAATCTTTTAATTAATAAAATTGAGATACCATCCACTCCCATAGCTACCAGAGTGTTTTTGGGACACGACTCATGTTCTACTCTTACTAGGTCGTTGAGCATGCGTTGAGAAAAAAAGTCCTTAACAGGAATATCTGAGCTAGATTTGTCCTGGGAAGCTAATGTGTCTGTCCTCTGACTCAGGATGTCATCTAAATTAGAAGGTGGCTGTGGAACTGGTATTTCAGAGCCATGGGATACTGGACGAATAGCTAAGTCAAAGTTAGGGTAAAATATTTTCTGTATTTACACGTACCGAACAGAAGTAGCTCTCGTTTGTGTAATTTTTCTGTTCATACCATATAGGAATGCCAAAACAAAAGAATTTTTTCTTACCCTTAAACCATAAATGTGGATCCTCCTCGCGTCTTCTGCTCACCTTATATGGAGTCCATACTTTGACTTAATCTCCAAGTTTAAATTTGAAATATGCAAAATAAACTTTCTTCGCAAACTCACTTATGTTTCTTTGTCAACTTTTCGCTGTGTATTCACCAAAAACATAAAAGAACCTGTCGGGAGAAATTACACAACCTCTGTGAGCCATATTCCCGGAATAAAAACACAAGCACTGTAGCGTTCGAATACTGGATATAAGCTGAATGTGGCGGTAGATGGCCAGCGAGCTACTGAATTTATTTAGCTTGGTGAAACATGATCTAATCCAACAGCAGATTGTTCATATTTATTCCTAGTACCACAGATAAAATGTCGAAACATGCTCAACCTTAGCTTTAAGACCATGAAGTCTTAGTTTTAAGGTCATTATTTAAAATAATACTGAATATAAAGTAAATGAGGAGTTTTACGCTAAATACAAACAAAAAATTGAGTGTAACAAAAAAAAATTGCCGTGATAGAATTTTTTGGGTATTTTTTTTCGTTTTTACCAAGCTAAAGTCTATAAGAAAATGTATAAAATTCTATGCAGTTTTTACAAGCAGACCTGTGTTATTTATTAACAATAGTACTAGTAAATATGAAATTAACTTCGTGATTCCATTTTACTGTGTTTAATAGTCAAATAGTCAACTATATTGTCACCCTTTTTACTTATGTCACTATAAATTTACAATAACAAAAGAAAATAATGAACGTGAGCTTCATTCCATGCGTTTGAAGGGGAGGTTTAAATGCGGTAAGTCTCGAGCATGTAACACTGGATGTAAATTATTAAACACATATTTTAACTTCCCATTTCCTCTCCACCGATTTAGCTCAGTGCATGAATATACTATGACGACAATGAAATAAAGAGTAAAATCTAAGACAAAGAAACAGGACACTTACTAAGCATAAACAATGTTACGACCCATGATGCCCCCCAAAAAAGTTCAACTACACTATACAATGAAGGAAAGGAACTTTCTTGGATAAAGTATAGTAACTCCACAGCACAAAAAACTACGAGACCTTAATAAAAAAGGACAATTTTCAAATGAACAGATGTACTTAACGTAAGGCAAATGTATGCACTAATTTATTGTATGTCGAGATTCGAAGTTAGTAGTATACACGTTATTGTGTATTGTGTGTTATTGTGTAAAGGCTTTCTATTCTTTTTTTGATTTATTAAATCATAAGACCTTTTTGGTTACGTGGCGGCCATCATCACTGCTGTTGCAAAAAATAAACAAATATATAGAAAAGCAATTTTGTGATTACATATTAGATTTGACGGGGAAATAATATATAAATATATAATATATTGAAACAATTACTAGTTGCCACACATCATAAAATACTAAAAAAAATACTGAGGAGGCAATAATTTTCAACCTGGAAAATTAATTTTACAAAAAATAACTTATAAAAGCTATACTGGACTCTTTGAAAATTAATTTCTAGTTGTCACAAACATAATATTTAGAAGGACACAATTTTTCAACGAGGTTTCATTTCTTAAGTGTGTTTAGCTTTTTTCTATTTAATTGCTAATTAGCATGGAATGAATGTAACACATGAATTGAAATATCATATTGTTATATTTTCAAAGGACATTGATTTCCAGCCTCGACAAATTAATGTGCGTACGATTAATGCAAGAAAGTGAAGAGGGTGTTTCATTAATAAATTAATTCATTTATACTAAAATTAATGCTGCCTATCGCAGTGGCAAAACACAAGTTCTAGACTCAATTTATTTGATTAACATAGACATTGGTAACGTGGGAATTAATATGACAACAACTTAGAGAAATATAGTTTAGAATGTTTACGAGAGACAAATCTGAGAAATCCACATTTTGATTTTAAATTATTAATGATAGTGAATACATACAATAAATCAGGCATATTTCTGTGTATTTTTATTGCTGTGAATTATTCGGTGCAGCAAAAAACTATTTTCTGTTTTTATATTGTCTCACCGGATGAACTCCGCGTACGATGATTTACGCGGTGAATATTTTAATCCAGCAATAAGGATATTTGCTCTAGATTGTTTGGCATGGGCGCAGTCACGTTTATTAAGCTGGAACAACTTTTATAACACAATCAAATGAAACTAGTGACAACATTCAGTACTATTTAATTACTTATTAATTACCCAGAAATAAAATTTCTGACAATGTCCAGTTAAAAAAAAAAGTTGTATCACCTCTCTCCTTAAGCTTACACAACATTTCATTAAAACGCTTATAAAAATAATTAATCAAGATGATATTTACAGTTGAATTAATTACTCCTTAATGACGCAAACATAATGACAAATTTTTATCAATAACAATTGTATAAACAATTTTTTCCGTACATACTAGTGAAAAATATAAAAAAATAGCCACTTTGTCTAAATCTAACAAAAAGAAAGAGTATAAAAACAAAATATAACAAGAATTAAGTAATAACACATGTGTTATTCTACAATATCTATTGAATTAATAAAAACTGAGTAAAGAACTATGTGATGGCACTGTACCCGAGACGACTGGAAAATCTATGATAATTCAAAGCATTACAGAAACAAAATGGCAAAGAATACGATTATGAAAATTTACGTAAACAATATACAAACAATAATCATTTAATTAGTTATATTTTGAACTGACTGTTCTAGGGTTATTAAATGGAATGTTTTGGTGAGACAATATAAAAACAGAAGAAGCATTCGTTAATAGCTACTCATTTATTCCTACGATGTTCACTCATCTTCTTATCAAAAAAGTTAAATATTTAATCACTGTTATCTCGAAAAACCTCAAGTAATATTGTTGATAATACAATTACCACCATTATAAACATAGAAAGCATGCCTGATAATTTTATAAAAAATTATTGGATGACTTTGTAGCCGAGACGTATGTTAATTTATGATATTTAGAAAGCTGTACAGCAAAAATGTTGCAGTGGACAAAAATTTATTTCAACAATAACTAAACATCAAACATTTAGTTTGTTTTATTTAGAAGCTATACTGTTAACGTAAATATATGGAAGATGCATTTGTTCACAGCTGTTCCTCTTTCGAATATTGTTGAAAAGTTTCTTTTCAACAATAGGCCTTTTTTTGTATACTTTGTAACCAATAGTATCACTAAATGTTGTTTATAATATTATTTACATCAGTTATTATTTAACAACATGTTATGGCAGTATAGCCCAAAATTTAAAATAATATATTATTTTTTTTTAATTTTTGCCAATATATGAATAATTTAATGATCAGTTTATGTGTATTAGGTTAAATATGGACTAGATGAATTTTTTGTTTTCTTATTTGCGGAAGAACTTCTTGGTGTTTTAAATTTTCCCAACAAGTATGACCTGACAAATATAAGTAGAAATTTAATTTGTAATTAGGGTGTCGGGGGTGTAGATTGCGGGTTATATTTAAAGTGATGTTTAATGATTCAGAAGGTGATTGCGTGTTCGTATTTTTTATTTCCCCTAAAAATAAAAACAATTATACCAAGAAGGGTAAATTGAACTACTACGCTAGGTTACAAGAATAATATGCGCAGGTTCAATATGATAAGGCACTGACAATTTAGTAGCACAAACTGAAATATTTGCAAGGACAGTACACGAAATAGAAAATACATTTACTTTAGTCAGTTTGTCTCTTGTTGTTGGTTTGATAGTTTTCAGTTAATGTTCACACAATTCCTGACGAGACAGATTATAACAGTTTTAAGCGTACTCACAAAGTCCTCCGGGTTCCACGTTGCTGTACACAATTCAAAGTTTATGGAAGTCAGAGATTAAGAATTACTGGAAAATTACCAACCATTCTTCATATACACTTTGTTCCATTACGAGGTTCCATGCACTGAAGCTAATGACAAATATAAAAGTTACACGTAGTTCATCACACACTTGTACAGAAGCGCGGTAAAATACTCACAAGCTTTTGTGGTCGAAAAGCAGTTAGTAAGTATAACACTCGTATTTGGTCACGATCAAATATTGACACTTTGAGCTAATCGCGACATGACTCGTATGGAGTGACGGGGCTAGAAAGATCGTCTCGGAGTGATGCTTGTCTCTAATAAAAACAAGTGACGTTTTTCTCCGGTTACCATTGGTGGGTTGCACTATTTTCGACACTTGTTTTTTTTTGGCTTGTTGAAAGCACATTGTTATCGGCACTTTTCCTGTCTTTTTCTAGAAGAAATTTGCACCATCGAGACTAATAAGTTCATTTGTTATCTTCTTGAATGGTTAATCAATAGAATATTAATAGAATGTAGCATAACCGCTACAAGGGAAACGGCATTGCATTTTGGTGATATCTATAACCAAATAAAGTAAACGGACAGTTCGTAGTACCAAATATGAACTCATAACTTTCATAATTGGTATGCAGACAATTTTATAAAATATGCTTATTTCATCTCCGAATATGATCACATTTCATTACACACAGAACTTCAATAAGGAAACGAAAAATTTTGCAATTTATTTTGAAAATAAAATTATGCTATTTATATATTAAATTTACACCAGAAGACCACTAAAATAAGATTTATATTAGACCACTAAAATAAGAATCACAATATACGAGTAAGATTTTTGTAGCTAGAATGGTGTGTCTTTTCTCAATTTCTCACATTTACGGTAAATAATTTGAAAATGGATTGTTTTCTGTAAAATAGCTTCAGTGAGTTTTCGGTTGGTCTGGGACATTCTTTATGCGTACGTTACCTGCTTGATACTAACCTGTATCAGTTATCTTCAGCTCTCTGTGACCATCACAATTTTTTGAATCATTTGCTTATCGTTTTCAATTTCATTTTTTCTGAAATCAATTTGAATGCACCTTTCTTTGCAAGATGTTCGTTGTTTGTTTGAAATGTTTCCAACTTTATTGAGCTTTTCATTGCAGTTTTTACTACAAACAGAAACTTCTGTCATCCCACCATTCTGTTTGCAGAAGACCCATTGCGCTAGTCTCACACTGGAGAACGTGCGTTTCCTAGAAACCTGATGTTTTGGAACGACTCTGACTAATCACGAAATCCCAGAAACTATTCAAGCCTACGGACTTGAAATTTGGCAAGCAGGTTTATTTTAGGGTGAAGACATCCGCCAAAATAGGATTTTACGAACACATACCCCTGTCGGGGTGAAATGGGGGTTTGAATGTTTTATGCATATACCCTGGAGCAATTTGAGCCAAACTTGATACACAGTTGACTGACTATAT
>NNCF01126978.1:541524-578766 GCA_002313205.1 Laupala kohalensis
ATATATATATATATGCGCTTTATATATTCCTCTGGATGAACATTTATTTTTAGAAGTTGAACTGAACGAAAGTGAAAAATTCACATCTCGCCACACCTTTGTAGTAAAGTAAGATGAGAATTCGACCCGTGAGGCCAACCAGCTTCTTTTACATCGTAATGGAAGCTCCACTGGTTGGGAAGGGAGAAACGAAGTGAAATGGGAAGCATACGAGGGTGCAGTGGCAAGCGAGCAGAGCTTAATGAAATTTTAAGGGTGGTAGTGTCACCACACCGTGCTGGGAGAAGAGAATTCTTTGAAAGGGACCAAGGTTCGTGTCTGTTATATACCAACATCATACATCTCTATTTTTCGAGCTTAAATGTGATATAGCTGTCCTCTTAATATTATTCCTGTGACTTTTTGCCTTTCAGTTTTGGTGTGATTGATAATTTGACATAGTTTGTGGAATCCTTGTTGTCAAGAATCTGAGATGATTGTGAATGCAAGGTTTTTGAAGAATGAAACGGAGCTCATTGATATATCCTATTGCTACATACGACTTTTTTGTATAAAATATGATTTTTCATGAATAAATTCGAAAATGGAAAATTGTTGAAGATATTATTCGTGAGAAGTTGAAGCCAAACTATTTGGAATTCATATTAAAACATTTGGTAAAATATCAAATTCAAACAAAAACAAGAATATTGTTAACCTGACGCTTGACACCTTGTAAATAATAAAACGTAGCATTTCTTCACCAGGAACACTTTTCAAACAAATATATACATTCTAGAGAGCAGCAAAGTGAGAAAAGGAAATATACAATCAATAGCTTACAAATTTCAATTATAATTTTTTACCGTCTACACAATAAATTACAGCGGATAAATTTTATTCGAAAATTATGTTTCTTGTTGATGTAAACTCTTATCGCCTACCCTGTATTCGGGTATACAATTTTCATCTGAATTAATTCACAAACTGATTACTAATACTATAAAAACGTAACGTAAACATAGACATTTAAAAAATATGTCTATCACAATATACATAGTAATTTAATATTACAAAAAGTTTTCTTACATTGAAATATTAAAAATAATGGCGTAACCCTTCCTGTAATAAACAAGGAAAACATATGTTACACAATCTCAACCCTTACAATAATAATAAAAAGGTTCAGTGTTTTCTACCCCTCGTAAGAGGATAAAAATTCATCTTAAGGTCATATTACGTGACCTTGTTAGGGAGCGTCATACCAACTGTGTCTGCTAACAAGCGACCGAGGGTCGTTACTGGAAAAGCACATGCTGACATTTACCTTTCTCTGGTTTTCAGCTTAATTGGATCACAGTTGGTACCTGTAGTCTTATTATAAGGGTTGTTGCATTAAAACGCTCCTCTAAACTTTTCTGCAGCTGACGAAATTGGTAGTATTTGTGCTGTCTATGTTTGCCATACTTATATTTTAAAAATTCATCTTTTACGACCACCATGAATAAGATGCGGATACAGTGTGGATTTCATTCATGACTTGTTGCCAGAATACTCAAATATTTATGTATCACCTGACGAATTCGCAAGACAGTAGGAAAATCTGAAAACGGTCCTGAAATTGACAATATTTGGTAGTAGTGTTTTGTAAAACGAAGAGCTTCAAAAACTGATATATTATCAGAAAAAGAATAGTTGATATCTACATCGTTGCATTATTCCAAGTGAATCTCTCTTAATAATTTAAATTGCTTGATTAGAAAAACTTTATTGTCGGGTTTCACTCATTCAGTTAATAATCAAACTCTATTGGAGGTGAATTTTCAAATAATTTTCAAGAACTAAAAGGTAATATATTTTGTTATCAATTTGGAAGGAACGTACACAAATCAAATACATTCCAAATATTTTTATAACTGATTAAGTGTTTAATCGATGATAATGTTGTATATTTTAAAACAAATTTCTCAACCTCAAACGTGTTGTCGATACTGAACGTAACCTAAGTATATTTAGGTTAAATTTCTTGAAAGATTATGACTATAAAAATTTCAATGGAATAGGAAATGACTTCAGAAAAATACAAAAATTACTTTAATAATATTTCCAAAAATCATATTTTGAAGCTTAATATCTGGCCGACAGTGTTTCGGTCGGATAGCAATTTCGCTCATAACTCCTCCCGTAATTAGGTGACTGCAATACTAAAACCACTAGTTGGTATTTAACATAATAACGATAAAGACAAAACGAGTGTGGCAAACATAATTAAAGTAATACAAATTTAAGTACGTCACACAAATATGCAACAGATGTAAAGCATGCAATAAACAATGGAAAATAATTTCACCTACATGATGGTGCGGTTATATTTATATGTCCCACCTAGTTTCATGACCATTTACATCTAATGGACACCACAGTGAAATAATTCAGCGGAGGCAATAAATCATGTGTTACCAGAATATGAATTGTAGAGGGAATAAAAAAGATTACCCAGTAACACGGTAACTCCAGGTACGCAATCTGAGTATGCCTCGTCAGTACAAGTAACCTTATGAATTAAAAAAATACCTTCTGAAAATAGAGTTATTTCCCTCAGTAATAGGAATACTTGTGAACCTATTATTACATACTGCTAGTACCAACGTTTTTTTTAAGAAAGATTATATGCGCATAAAACCAAAAGTTCATGTGTGTATAATAGTAGAATATTTTTACAAATGAGAAAGTCAAAATCAAGGAATAGAGCTTCACTTCATACGAGTGAAGTAAATGAAAGTCATGGGGAAAGGCGAGAGGAATATATAATAAGTGGGTCGAAGAAGCAAATAAAAATGTTATTAGTATTCGAATCAAGAGACTGTAAACGAAAGTAATGTTAGAAGAATGCACTTAAATTACAAACCGTGTTATACATTGAATATTTTCATCTTAATATTCAGTTTCATATGTCATACATTGTGAAAATAGTAACACATATTCCAAAAACATATTTAGATGAGATTTGATGATTTCTTAATAAAAAGAATAACATGACGTAGCATAATCTTATTTCTTCAGGATGATGACAGACGGATCAAATATTTATTAGTTTTACTAAACAGGAGAGGAAAAAGACTTGATGATTATAATAATTTATGAAAATATATAATTTTAAAATCAATAACTAGGATGAAATTAGTTTTGTAGCATATTTATATTTACGCAAGTAATTATGCAGAATAATTACTCACAAAAAAAATTATATGCCAAAATAACTGAAATTTTTAAGGATTTCGTTAAAGGAAAACTACTTCAAATTTTACTTGAAATTTATGACTTCTTTATTTAAAGAAATAGCATCAGACCCAAGCATTCGATGTTAGAGTATTTTTAATTTCTTACTTTTTTTGTTTTTAATTCTCGAAATCAATAAAAGAAAATTAAGTAATAAAACATTCGCTGAAGATGAAATAGCAACTTGTCGGAAGACTATTTTGATTGGCTTGTATTAAATACTTATAGTGTTTTATTGTTCATTTGCTTTTAATTATTTGATTTAACCAACTAGCAGGTGAGTATTCCTCGAGACTTGTACATTAACAGACTCTATACGTAAGTATATCCCAGGTAACGAAAACAATTAGTAGTTCTTCACAATCAGTGTTCCCTCATGGGGCAAATTCGGGGTTCTTTCCTATTTTAAGCTAATGTTTCAGACAAGTTTTGTGCAGTCAAAGGCAACACAGCGTAATATTTTTATTGTAGCGTGCTTTGAGAGCGTAAGTCGCCATAATATGTATCGCGAAGTGAATTGCTAGCAGTTTTATTATATAGATGTAAAATTGTCATGAGAATTATGGGTTCATTTGTATATTCGTGGATATATCCTCTTCCCGTAGTGTAATTTGTTAAACGTGTTTTACGAGCGCAACCAAGACCAAGATTTTTGTAGCCTTTAATCCTCGCGAGTTCTCATTGGTGAGGTTGGGCAATAGACAAAGAGTTCTGACTGTAGCGTTCCATCGCCCAGTCGCCTACCCTTCACATTCTTCTTTCTCGCCGAATACATTTTTCTCCTCACATCATTCCACGCGACCTCGTCTCGCGCTCCCCGGAGCTCCGTCAGGGTGACCACAACCTCGTACCCGCTTCCGCATCTTTTTTTGTCCGAGGCTTCATTAAAACCCTTGTTCCCTTGCCCTTCGTCTTGCCGGAGGACCACAAGCACGTTGCCTCATCCGCAACTGACCCCCAGAGGATCCGAGTGATGCATTGTACCTCACCGCAGCTTGTTCACTCCGAAATTCTTCTCTTGGTTACTCATTCAAGTAGAATACACATGTGTTGGGAAACATGAACAATACAATTGGCAGGGGCGGTTGTGGAATTCCTATTACGGAAGAAAAAGAGCTCACTACATACCATACTTTCATTAAAATAATGAAATCTTGCATTTCCTATTCATGTTCAAATACGTTTTATAGATTGTAGGCGCAATGGACTAAACATACATAATCATAGCGTAGGGCATTATGAGAAACACGTGTCACAAGATTCCAATTTTATTTTTAATGCAGGGTTTCGAAATATTTCTAAAATATACAATTTATTATGGATTTGTTTATACAGGATAACCTCGTTTACTCGTACAAACTTGGTCCCGAAGTGATACGGTTATGGGAAATAAACAATACAATGTTCTCTCGAGACAATATTTCGCATTTATTTTACTTAAAAATGAGTAACAATATTGCTCGCGTCCATAAAAAAACAGTTTAAAACAAACCGTAAGTTGTGCAATACAGATGTCTATCTATGCAAGATTTCTGGGGTACGGTTACTGTAACTACAACCGATAAGGTGCACGTCCTGTTTACCCCCCCCCACCCCCCCCCGGGGACTTNGTTTGGCAAACACGGGGCCCTGAGCTGAATCTGGCACTTATTTGTGCAAGGCTCCTTCCTTTCTCTTTCCTGACCTTCCTTGGTCACCTCTTATTCTTTTCGATCCCGACGCTATTAGGGCAAGGGTATCTTTTATTTTCTTCATTTTTTGTCCCCCACTCATTTTTTGTCCTCATTATTTTTGATTTTAGGTTTTCAGACATGTTTTGGTATGTTGTAATTAAGGAGGGTTTTTAGTGGGTATGGTTGAGTCATTCGGCGAGTCCCACACGCGGGGAGAGTCATGTTGGCTCTCCCTAGTGCGTAACTGAATTTTCCCTACCTGTACAGAATTTTAGGGCTCTAATGACCTCAATGACGACGAGCCGTAAAGCCCCACAAAAAAAACAACTTACTGTTTAATAGTAGTGGAATAAGACAAGGTGTGCCATTGCGCATCGTAGCGGAGGAAACGTTGGCCAGCCAATGAAATTTTTTGAGGAGGAGATGAAAGGTGGTGTACATATTTATGTAATATGTTTGACTGAGTTGTAGCCGTGAACCATACCCTAGTACGCCCGCTCTGAAAAATGTCCTATGTATGATTGGCTTGTATTGCGCATGCTCGGGACGAGCACACCTTGTCTTATTCCACTATGCTGTTTAATGTAAGCAATAAATTTACAGAACTTTACACTGAATTAAGCTGCTTAAAAACACAATCTAGTTTTTCGCAACACAGGTCAAACACAAAATATCGCATATAACACTTGTCTAATAAGAATGAATCATGTTTTTTAAGTGTAATATTTGAAATTATATAACTTTTTATTATGTATGTAAACTGAATTCTAACAACTTGTAGCAATTAAGGAATTAACCTCCCAAACTCGCAGCATTTTCATTTAAAAAATACCCAACTTCTCTATTATCTACCAGTACAATTACGTCATACTACCTATTAGGACAAAGTAGGACATCAGGAAAAAAATTGTTTACAAATATTAATTTCACGAAACAAGCATTTATTTTTGAGACTCATTATGATGTATGAGACAACAAAATAGTAAGCTACTGATTCGTTGGTACAATTTTTGAGTGTTCAATAAACTCAAACTATAATATATTGTTGGGGAGACTGCGACTTCCCGCATTCAAGGAAATATGTGTCCTCCAACTTCAAGGGGAGCTGGCTAGAAGGAAGGTGGAAGATGCTCTAATCTTATAGATTTAACGACAGGAGAAGAGGGCTAATGACAGACTTATTTTCAACACTGACAGGCATGACGTTTATTATCCAAACTGACTCCCAGTGTAAAAGAGCGACGGCGGATAGCGTCTAGCGATGAGACTGGAACACTAACGGAGCGCATAGCGAGTCTTTTACAATTTTACGGGGTTTTGACTTTTGAGGAAAGTAGCGTCCGACAGGAGGTACGGACTGGACAGTGCATCAATGTCTCACAATGATTAGATAGAATAATGGAGGACCAGGTGAACACAACCATTTTTATACAAACTAAATTTACAAATAGAAAATAATTAAAGCTAATAACACAACTATAGAAAATACTTATTTGGAATAAAGTTGGATCATGTTAAAAGCATAAGATGCATCTTGAGTTTGAGATCTCTTATTATCGATACCGTTTTGAATGTTGAAACGTTGAGAGTTGACCGGCGCCGATCATGCTCACGCACATTAACGGAACTTGGCTGGCAGTTGTTCATGCTGCGGCAAATGTTCGTGTGTGAACTTGGAACCGAGAATGAGTCACTTGCTAGTAAACAGAGATCCTCAACTATGGCACGTGTAGGAGGCGTAGAGTGCATTGCACTTCCGTGGTTTTACAGGTTATAATTGAATAAGAGTTTCGTTCAGCAAGTAAGTGCCGACACGTTCGAAGTACTCCACCGCGATCTGTCTCAGTCGGCAGCTCGACAAGACGTGAAGTTGGTCGCGCATGGAGCGTCGCTATAGGAAAATCGTTGGTGCATTATGGGAAATGGAGGGAAAATTTGAAATGTTTGAATGCAATCCAACTATGATTATTGAAGTATGGTATCGTAGACTGGGGAAATAAACCAGTGAATTCTAACCGCACGAAGCGAAGTGGAGACACACTTCCATCTCTCACGAGAGCCAATGTCTGGCGTATTTTTACCGTGGCATGTGCTCAGTCAGTTCTTTGACATCGCTTTGGGGTGCACTTTCGATTCGCAGGAGCTTTGATCCCGCCTCATGAAAAAATATTTCATCGAGCAGCCCTTGTCTCGTGTGTGCAAAATCTCTATTTATATTTTGCTCGCTTTGTTACTTTAACCGTGGGAATTCGCTCAGATTTGTCCCATAAGAAAGCATTGCATTGCGAATACCGACGTTGTATTGTGGATGACTGATACTCACGCTTGAAATCCATGTAGCCCAAATGGAAACATGAGAGTCTAGAACGGAGTAAGTAGATTTAAAAAATCCAAACGAATGATAAAATATATCACCAAGAGATAATTTAAGTTGTTTTTCTATGTTATTACACCTTAAAAAGTTTTTTTTAATTTAGTGTAATTGATTAAACATGTGATTTTGATTTTAGGGAGATTTCTAGATTTAAGAATATATTAACAAATTAATAAAAATTGGCTCTGGAATCTCGAGTGCTAGATCCTGATAGTATTTTCAAAATTTTTCCTCTCTTTCTGACCATTGCCGGAAAATTTGAACGAGAAATTCGCCCCATGCAACAGAAAACCTCGTAGTCTAGTGAAAGGTCCTGTGCTCGGAGGCACTGATGAGAAAGTCGTCGTCTTCATAAACTATTTAATGGTAACTTCTAGTTACATCTTCTCCCAATTAATTCTCATAATTAGACGAGCAAAGAAAAGTTACGTCCAATGTTTTCTTAGAACGTTTGGGGAGGAAGAGCAAGCTTCAGAGCCCTTTGCTTATTTATTAACATCCTACTCGAGGATAAGCACTAAAATATATAACTTATTTATGAAGTTTATAATAAATCGTTGTATATTTACAGGGCCACTTCTTTATCCCTAAAAAGAAAATCTAGTTTGTTTAGTATCACGTCAGTGTCACAAAGTTACTCCCTAACTCCGACAATTCGGAGAACATTATACAAGTGCAATAACTTCGTGAGTTTCGTCATGTCCCTTTAGTAAGAATTGAACTTATTAGTTACGAGTAAAATGATTTACATTTTAATAATTTGAAACATTATAACGTCGAATCACCAGGTGGATTCAATGTTTAGGAAGGAAATACCAGTTTGAAGAAACTTCATCGCGAAAAGTGTGTTAAGTGGAATAGGGGAATTAAGTAATTCTTCCTCATGATTCGCCTTCTTCTTTATCACCCTTGCTTTGTGTTACTTATTACATCACATAACTTTGCTTCTGATTATTACGTTATCAGATATCTTCCTCTCCAGTATCCTTTTATGTAACGAAATACGAATTACTTACTGTGGACTCGTTTCCAGAATGTAGTGTCTCATGTTATAAAACAAACTCTTTTACCTGATTGTACAATTACATGTTCTTTATGAAGGATTACTTTCAATTGTCTTTAAAATTCTTTTTGGGACATTATAGACTTCCATTAATGAGATGCTGCAGAATTCATTTTCACGATTTAGCAATGATTTCTGATGCAAAAACAAATTTTCTCCCTCAACATATTATTTTCCTTGAATAGTGATCATTATCGTCTGGTGAGAACAAATGAGGTGAAATTCCAAAACTTGGTAAAATTCCAATCATATTACAGGAAGTCTCAATCAAAACTTGGACAAATTTATTTTCTGGTCAAAGTCATTTTATTTGTTTTGTTTTCCAATTTTTGTACTTTTTATACTGCTTTTTTCCCAATCTAAATAATATTGTGATAGATGGAAACACTAAAAATACATTTACAATTATCACATGAATTTATCATCACACTATCGTATGAATGAAAACAATCGTCACAATTTTTTATTTCTTGTCTCTAGTTTTTGTCCGATTAATGCACTAGCTTGCGGATTTATCTAGTGCATCATTATTAATAATTTTTGTTCATTCCAAAGGACAGTACTTAGTGATTTGGTGAGTAGAAAGTGTAATTCATTTATTTTTATTTTTATTGTCATCTGAACTAGTGGCTTAATGTGATGCTACCGGGTGTTTTATGCCTCAGGAAGACTACAATATCGAGTCGAAACGTAATGTGTGTGTGTATACATAAGCTAATCCAACAAATTATAATAAATGCTTCCTTTGTGTGTGTGGGAGTGGGGGGGGGCTTTACGGCTCGTCAACATCGAGATCATTAGAGCCCTAAAATTTTGTACAGGTAGGGAATTTGCAGTTACGCACTAAGAACAGCCAACATGACTCTCCCCGCGTGTGGGACTCGCCTAATGATTCAACCATACCCACTAAAAACCCTACTGAATTACAATATATCAAAACATTACAATAAATGAGGAAAATGAAAGATACCCTAGCCCTAATAGCGTCGGGATCGAAAAGAACAAGAGGTGACCAAGGAAGGTCAGGAAAGAGAAAGGAAGGATCCTAGCACAAGTAAGTGCCAGTCTCAGCTCGGGACCCCGTGTTTGCCAATCACGTACTTACTAGATGTAAGTCCCCGGGGGGGGGGGGATAAATGCTTTCCCTATTATAAAATTTTACTTAACACAAATTTGTGTTTAAATTTCATTTAATATTAAGGGAAATATTATCGACTGGTTTTCAATATTTAAATGAACATTTGTTACGAATTTCTATGTTTAAGTTCACAAAACATAACTATTTTATACGCAACCTAAATTCTTACATTATAAGAGAATTAGTCAGATAAAATGTTTTCTGTAACGAAGAAACTACATTCCTTGTTTGCCGAAGAATTTTCTTGCAGTTAATGTGTTCGCGTGCATCGTTCGGGTTGTCCACCATTAATAAATTACTGTTAATTCGATGACATACACTTTCATTTCATCATACGTTTGGACACTACAACGTAATATTTGCTGAGGGACTTTGTTCGTCCTTTTCAGAACAAAAATTTTGTTTGACTTGTAAAATTGAGTGATGAGATTGGTAGCCATACTTACATTGGTGCTTTCATCATATATTTCAATATTATTTGAACAAACAATAAAAGAGTAATCGCCCAATAACTTTGATTAAAGGAGAGCTATCTCTGTGGGACTTTTCTTGGAGATTCAGTAATTTACATCACTGAGCTGAAATAAAAAATATGTCTTGTGAACTCGTGCATTTTTTGGAACCTACAATTATTGTTAACTTAAAATATTTAATTAAGAATATGTAATACTGTGACAGATTTGGCAAAAGAGGGGGAAATTCATTTTGAGCTTGGGAACATCTTCAGATATTTTAAGTGGATTTAATTAATTGACCAAATTCATTAAAGGGTAACATAATCAATGGACATTTACAAAGAAATAAAAGTATATCGGATGTGGAGAAAAATGGTGAAAATAAGAATAGATGTACTGAGTGTGACGTTAGTTCAGTGAAATGCACTCAGATAACTTCAAAGAATTATCTATATTTGACATCACTTAAAGTATATTGTTGCACTCAAAATATCATCACCCTCCTTTCCATTGAATATGACTTCAATGAGTTTAATCTCGTGTACGTGGTGTAACTGGTGGAAGATGAGGTGAGACCACGGTTGAAAGTCAACATATCATTCACTGCAAATATAAGATTTGGGGAGCAATTACTAATTCTTCACAGGTACATATCTTTTTCTTCATTTTCTTAAGTGTTTAGGCTACCTTGTTTTCAATAGTGTTTGCATTACAAGGTTCTGTCATTGTTTTGTATCTTTGTTCTATTGTTCCGTTTACGCACCTTAGCCGCTGTTGAGGTGTTGTCCGTCCCTTCCTGCGGGGAGGCGTGCGCTTCATCTACTTCTCTAGCAATTTCTTAATTTCCATTATCTTTATTGTATACTTCTCTAGCAATCTGTAACAACAACGCTAAAGTATATCTACTTAATTCTAAATCAGTCATGGTTTAGAAAAATATTATCCTGGGACACCGTGAGCAATTTCACTCGAAGCAAAGGATATTCGTGATTTCCTTCTCCCTCTCAACAATTTTTTCAGTTCCGCCCAACCCCTCCTTCGTGCCCCCTCCCCCTTCAACCCTTGCAATGCCTTCCATTCTAATCCTACCTTCACTTGGCTTTCTGTTGGCGAGACGCCCACGAGATGCTTAGTTCATCTTTTAGGTCTCGGAGAGCTGTCACCCACAGTCTGCAATCACCCGTATTTCATTCGATTCCAAGTCAGACGTCTATCCGGCATTGAAGTTGTGAGATCTGCAGAGATGGAAGGAAGAATTCGGGACTAGGTTAAAAGTTCAGGATGAATTTGATCACGAGTAGAATAGGAATTCCTTCACAACTTTAATTCGTTGTTCCTAGAAAAGAATTTCATGAAATGTCACCCAAAAATAGATAATAAATTACAATAGAGAGTCTTGGACTTATATTAATAGAAGATTTCTAATTTTTAATTTATAAAAAAAAATTATTGTTACGGAGGAAGTTACTCTATCGCGAATGCGCCCATAATTTAATTTAATACGGTTCGGAATACAAAAGTGAATTACTCGGATAATATGTTAACTCTCGAGATCCACGTATAACTTTGTTTCATGAATAAAACATATCTCCCACATATTCACAATTATAAAGCGGTGGTGTTTGATAAAGATAATTTCTCATGTAGAATTTCTGTTGTAGTACTGAATTTATATAGGAATTATCGTTATTTGTCGTTAAATAACGATGATATTAACCGTCAAACATTTCTACCATATTCTGTTAAAAAGTAATTCCTGAATCGTTTTGATTAATTCCCTTCAAATAAATATATTTGTAGATTGGATATCTTCTAATTCAGGCATGAAAGCTTCTTACTGCATCATAACGTCAAGAAATTTATTGATATTTAATATATTAAAATATAATATATCTCAGTGAAATATTGCGTATAGTCAGAGTAAATATTGTTATATCAGAGTCAACATTTAGTAAAATAATGCGAGTTCAGTAACTCTGAATTCTCTTTACTTAATCACGCCACCATCATCATAGCACTTAAATAATAATTTTTTAAATTTAATTGAAATATGAAATTTAAAATTAATGTAAATCAAGCATACTGTTTCTTATAACGGTTGTAGCAATTTTCCTACCTGTTCTAAATCTTGGCATGGTGCTTTATCCGGAGCCTGGGTTTCCCCCTTCGGGCACTTCGATCGGAACTGATGAGATGAGCGTTTGCTTGTTTCTTCCGAGTGGTCATTCGCTTTTGAGACAATAAATTTATTTTGATAATAATAATAGTAGTTATGGATTTTTTCACTTGTAGGTCACATAAAATATAAATCTCATCTAATCAAATTTAACAAGATTACTTGACTGCTGTACTCGATAATACGAGTTAAGCATAAAAGATATCATTCGACAAAAATTAAGAAAGTAATAAAATATTTAAAAATCTACATCAACAATAAATAATGGAATTTGTTTAGTAAGATTATTCATCTCACTTTCATTACAGGTATTGAACGATGAAAAAACGAAGTCTTTTTAGAAATAGGTAAAATTAGAAATATTTGAAGTAAAAAAATATAACTACAAAAAGTCCATCCCTCGCTGACTTATAACTATCTCAAGAAGTTAGAAGGTCCACAAACGCAGACATTCTAAAAATATTAATTATAAATTTTAAAAGCTTTAACCCATCATAAGATAAACTAATCGGTACCATAATCATCTATTGCCATACAAACCACATATATCTATAAAATTTCAGCTCGATCGGAAACATGGAAGTGGAAATTACGAATTTTGAAATGGAAGGTTAACATATATACATTACATACATTACGTTTTTTTCGAGCGTCGCAATATTAATAAATGCTTGTAAAAATAAACAGTTATACCCAGCCGTGAAGAGAGGATATTTTATAGAAGATGCAGCACTCGATTTCTTCCCGCTCTTTGCGTCTTCATTTGCGTGAGATGGGAGAGGAATTGGCGCCAGCCTCTCGCTGTCTGCAAGTGCGCGAACGAGCGCCGCCGTTCGTGTCGCAAAGGGAACGTGGAGGTGGCTGCGCTGATTATCGACGTCGACCCTTCGCTCCTCATCCATATGCAACGCATCGCCCTTCGGGTCGACCGCGGAATACACTCCCTCACCCTTCCTCGTTCCCCACAGTCGCCCTTCGACGCGGCGGGACGGATTGCAGGGTGACGGCAGGTACAGGTTGTGACGGCTGCTGTGTTGACACTGGGGAAGATTACGTCACTCCGGATGCGCCGCGGCGGGAATCTGTGTCGCTGACACCGGAGCACATTTCACCGACATGACAGGTTATCAAAACTGACTGTAATACAAGCAAAACACGCAACTTCTATCACCTCTTAGAAAATACGAAACAATACAACTTGCGTATTGATAATATATGATAATATTTATTATATTGTTCGGAAAAGTATCCTGATAGAAATCTTAAACAATACCCGTGTAAATATGAAATATTTACACAAAAAATACAAAATAAAATACAAAAATACAAATAATTTTAAAATACTATTTTGAAGAAGAATTGATAGGTCTAATAATGTATTTAACTAATTCAACTTTTTCTATCGTCATGTATTAACTTTGTTATTACATATATTGTGTAATAACATTACATAATTACATATATTATATGTAATAACAAAGTTGTAAATGTCTATTGTGGCTGACAAAGAAATATATATAACTTTGTTATTACATATATCGTGTAATAACATTACATAATTACATATATTATATGTAATAACAAACTTGTAAATGTCTATTGTGGCTGACAAAGAAATATATATAACTTTGTTATTACATATATCGTGTAATAACATTACATAATTACATATATTATATGTAATAACAAACTTGTAAATGTCTATTGTGGCTGACAAAGAAATATATATAACTTTGTTATTACATATATCGTGTAATAACATTACATAATTACATATATTATATGTAATAACAAACTTGTAAATGTCTATTGTGGCTGTAAATGACTCGAACAATAGTAGAAACGTTGTAGGAAATTGCGGAAAAATAATAAATTGTCTAAAAAAAGGTCGTTAAGTTGAATTAATTCAATAAAGAATATGCTGGAGAAGTAGAAGGTATGAAGAAGAAAAAGGGTGTAATTATCCTGAAATTCATCTCATTTATTTTATTCTTAAAACTGCGTAGATTTGGAGGCAAAGTCTATTGAACTGCTACAGGTAATTCATTCCAGGTTATTGTTTAGTTAATGGAAGAATATTTTCCTAGATCTTAAAGTTTTTAATATGATATTTTATGAGCTTATGGCTAATTACCACGGTTAATTATTTTCAAATGGAACGATTCAACTTATTTATTTGCACTTGTAAGACCACACAAATATAACTGAATTTTAATTAAAAACATATTTTTTAAACACAAAGATTGAGAAATATATATTCAGAGGTCAAAAGTAGACAATCAATTTTTGGATTCCTTGCAGGAAATTTGAGGGGCTCTATCTGAAAGAACTTAGCATCGCTCTCCAGATTCGAGTTTAATATTAGAATGAAATATATTTCATTTATAATATTAGTTTAGTTATGTCATGGAAACAAAAATAAATAATCAAAAGTTATGAATTATTATTCTATAAAGTACTGAGTTGTTAAATTGAAGCGAATCATGAAATAAAACGAGTAGTGAATTTAACTTAACAATTTTTATTTGATTACTCAGATGATTGTTTGTCACGCTCGTATTTGTAACGTTTCCATTTACTGCGTTCTAACGCTCCATTTTCAAATATTACACTTTTACAAAATAATATTTTCATTTTTATAAAATAATGAATATTAATGACAAAAAATAACTTTTTTGATATTGAATACAACATAATATATAATGATTTTATACTATGAATTATACTAATTTAAGGTAGTATGAGGCGCTAGGACGTGAACGTTTATGAAACTTCCAATAATGTTATCTATTCCATTTATATTCAATAATATGAATGGAATAATAATCAGTAGTTATTCATGAATTATTGTGTATTGACAACTGGGAATGTTAATTATATCGTTTTTATTGAAACAAGTTAGTTGAAGAATAGTTTGTAGTAAGACTAGAGTTGTCTAGTTTTGCTATAGTTTTCATTGAATAACTTTCTTACTTGTCCCAAAAAGCAAGAAAAATTTCGTATTTTTTAAATTCAGGACATTCAAAACAGGATACCAGTTGACTATTACTATCTTTGGGATTATTACGGCAACGGTTTCCAACCTGTGGGGCGCGAGGGATGCTACCAAGAGGGGCGAGAAGTTTTGTATGTCTAATTCCAAAATTTGCTTATCTTTCTTCAACAATACAAAAATTGATTCTTTATTACACGTATTTTAGTTAACTAGAACGAGTGTAATGCTATTATAGCTAACATATTTAACACAACACATTTAATCTCATTGAATACTACAATTCATTATTTCCATTAAAGTTTTTTGAAACAGATTAAAACAAATAGAAGTTAATATTCTCAGTATTTTAATATCAATATTTTTGTAGGGTTGTTTATGTATGTTGAAGACAAGAGAAAAATAAAGACCGCATCCTATATTATTCATTGAAAACAACTTCGGAGGGTAGCGTATCATGATTGAATAGTTTCATTGGGGGGCTCACGCTGAAAAGTTTGGGAAACGCTGGGATGTTTAATAACACAATGTCATTACAATGAAACATGAAAATACCTCCAATTTGACTTAACTATTTCATCACCAATACTGGATAGTCGTGTTAACAAAAACAGACTCTAATTTTTGTGACGTCTAAAAATTTAATTTTTACTTCCTCCATGTTGGTAGACTGGGCTACCCCTCGGTCAACTTTTCTGATTTTGCCCCAAATACAACTTCCCCTGGAACGGTGATATAATGTATCGTTGAAAGCAAAAAGTCTTGAGACGTTTTGGATTTACAGAGGTGATATATGCAGTCTTTACTGTGGTTTTGAGAATATTATTGTTTAATATTTAAGAACTCGTACTTTCTTAAAGTATGTTAAATTTTGTCTTCGAATTTTAAAGAAAAAATATGTTTTAAATTAGAAAAAAGGTGTGAATATAACCGTAATTTAAACACGCATATTTCAAGAATAATTAAAGTTATTTTAAAATAAAATATTTATTAACTACCACGGCGAAAAGAATCCGACATTAAGAGACACAAAAAATTGTATTGCACCAAGAGTTTTGAGTTGATCTTACTACATGAACGACTCTATTTTCACTTTGAATTCGTATTTATGGGACGGAATGTTTGCAATAATTTCCGATGCAGTTGATTTGCATATTTTGTTCAATACGTACCTGAAAATTAACGTGTCCCTGACACACTTATAAAGCACCTGGCAATCAGCTAACGCGGAGACAGAGCAGACGAAGAGGACTGCAATTTGCATGGGATATCAATGTCAACAAAGGGGACATAGGAACCCGGGATCTCTGATTGCTGGGATATTATCTGCTACACCACACTTTAGGTATTCAGTCTGGACGCTATTTCCGTCGAGGCATGATTCGAAACAGACTTTGATTCCGAGAACGTTGCTACTGTATCTGATCGAAGTTATCACAAATCTTCTCCATGTGTAGGTAAACAAATAAATGTATGTAAAATCAACAAAGTGAATTCTTATGAATAGTTTTTCGTGACCTCTTCTTCAGTATTGTTGTTCATCTGTTCAGAATAAGGTACACTACTACCATTAAAATCGGGTACGATCTCTAACACCTACCACTCCTGGGCATTCCGAGGGTTTGAGCTGTAAGTTTTGCATATATCTGGAATTTTATGAGGCCATATGTGTCGTCAATTTTCAACGAAACAATGTAGAAACGGGAGTATCACTATGAATTTTAAGATCAAATGAAATAATAAAAGACTGAAGGACAACAGTATTTGAAGAACACGCTTGCATAAAAAATAAATACCGAATAAGAAAATAAATAAATGTAAATATTATTGTTACCGGTTATTCAACTTTTGAAGAGTGCGAAAACGTGCACCAAATGGTGTTTAACAATTTCTGCCATTTGCTGCTAAACCTCTTCATGAACTCACTATATTCCTTGCTTCTTTTCTTCGTTCATTTTGGTTATTTTGCTTTTATTTTTTGTTCTAGTTCAATTTAAAAAAATGCATTATTGAAGTCAAATCACTGAACTCCATGTCTAAGATACCACAGTATCTAAATAATAAATGGATTAAGTATGGGTAATCTTATGAATTTTGAGAAGACAAGTGTCAAATACGTATCAGTGTGGAAGAGGTGAAACTTCTTTTATCCTTAACTAATTTCAAGAATGTTGAAATACTAAATGCTGTTCAATTAATTATTAAATATTATTTAAGTTTTAATTCCACCAGTATCATTCTTCACGATTACACACAAAATATTTTCGTGGAACATTACCGAGTGTTTTGTTAAATATGAGGCGTGCATTCGAATCTCTGCATGAGCTAATTTACCTCTACAAATTGATTTTTATCATACATGATCACAAATTGGATTTCGAAATAGCGGATTTAGTGGAATTATGATGTTATTAGTGTATTCAAGTGGTTATGAATATTGAAACCGATTGCATTGTCGTACTCCGTAGTTCCCCAACGTGATTTTACTAGTGTTGGGCAAGAGAAAATTACATATAGTAATTATTTAATAATAAAATTTACTGTTTTGATTACCTGACACACGCCAACTGAAACCATGATGCAAATATATCTGTTGAAACGTTCAAACAGGGATATTCGCAGAACTCACAATAAAAGTGGAACCATTCATTAGCTATGGAAATTAAATCATCTCGTTGTGTAAACTATTTTTATTGTTTACGATAGTTCAATGTTGTTAAATTTGATAAATAACTGAAATAAAATAACAAATTTGTCTCTAAGTTAAAGAGTATAAGAAAACAAATTAAGTGAAAAGTGAAAAATGGCCAGAATTCTCCTTCATACTTTTAGCTAATTGAATAAGTTCACAGTATTTCTGTCTTCAAGATTGAAGAACGTCTCCTAAATAATTAATGAACATATTTTGAGCCTTCATATTCCACAAATAAGGATATTCTTACTTTAAGTCAAGTAAACAATTTGTATGTTGTACATAGCAAAAAATTGTTTCACTTGACCTAAACGCAAGAATATCTTTATTACGGGCTCTAATGACCCACAAAAAAATCTTTATTTGCGTAAAAAAATTTTATTGTCACATAAAAGTGAGTTGTTTCAGAGAAATCCTTATCTCGTTCAAATTCCTTCAATGAGGATCTTAATACAAAAAATATAAACATAAACTAAAAATATATAAAATTATTGAAGAACATAATAATTATATCTAAAATTACTTTAGGAATTTTTGACACCCAACAATTTTCATTTACGAAGGAAAGATTAACATTCCTCGTTGACATACGTTTAATTCGACAACAATAGTTTGAAGCTATAATATATTGATAGTTTTACGAATAGTTGGAATGAAAAGTAACACTTCTGCAATCAGGATTGCTTCTGTGTATTGACGAGGAGGTATGCCACTAGACAAATTGGGCATAGCATAAAATCAGATATATTAAATTTGCGAGATTTGTTTTATCTTTTTTTTTCTATTCTAGAACATTTATTGAAATTCTATTGAATCAAATTTTTAAGAAACAAGGGGATAGTAATTAATTCATCAGACAAAAATATTTCTGCATTAATATTAACTAACAGTCAAGACAGGATTAATTTAAGTCGTATTATATTTGGATTTTAATTTACAAGATTCAGTTATTTATGTTCAAAGTAAACGAAAGATCTCCTGAAGTGCACCTTTCTTTGAAGGGCAAGTTGAACTTCGTACTAGATCTCTGTACAACATCTCGAGCGGAACATGGCCATTCTTGAAATAAAATTAATCTTTTACCTTGTAGATAATATTAAATTTGTCGAAAAGCCGTTGCAAACTGCGTATGACCACATGGATGACAATAAACTAATTTACTCTCCGGAAGCAAGTAAGGGGCCGTTCCATCAATTCCGATCAACGGCACTAAGCCAGAGGCGGATTTAGAATTTCAGCACACTCCTGAGATATGAATAAAAATAGTTAATTACTTGTAATGGTACCAATACCAAGAAATTTGTGTTTAATAAAACACAAAACAGTTATTTCACAAATACTTATAATTATAACCTCTAGAGTTTCGGAAATATTATTTATATATCGTAACTATTAAAATAACTCTAAATTCGAGATTTATTTATTTCAATACTCGTCACTCCTAGACAAGAGATTAGAAAGCCTGTGTAAAATTTTCGCCTTTACCCGAAGGAAAACTGAAAAGAAAAACAGGGCTATGATGGACAGGGATACTAAATAGATATCTTATTGGCACTATTTCCAGTTCTTTAAAAGTAGGATGGCAGCATTCTTGTCTGCATGATAAGGGAATCTTATCAGAGAAGTAGAGCGACACTTGATGGCAAATCTTGCAGCTGCGACCTAAAGTTGTCCATTGCTCTGTTCGTCTTGCGCTCTGTCTGTTTCTTCGCAAAGACCTCACCAAGTGTGAATATTCTCACGGTTCCTTCGTATAAACTAAGAGCGTGGCTGGCTTACAAGGACTTACAAGAGATAGTCAAGAGGGAGAAGTTACTCTCGCAGAAGGAGCTAAGGTTACGAGACAGAAGGGCTTATGAAGCAGGAGATAGTTGGACGAGTTACGCGGTCGTTGTGAGCAGTAACTTGTACGGAGGTACTATTGTGACATTCGCATTGAACTATTTTTAAATCTTGGTGGAAATACAATACAAACAAATTTTCTTATAAAAATGGCAATTAAATTGTTAAAGAATTTCCCAATTATATCGAGTGTGTTACTGTTTTTAATTTCATGATGGAAAAATATATAAGTCTGAAAAGTAGATCTACTGTTATCTAAAATATAATTAGCTCATTTAAAATGAAATTCAAATAAAGAGAATTAAATACTCTTACTTATCATATCTATATTTTCCCAGTACCCAATATTTTTAAATTTTTATATAATGAAAACCATTCCCTGTATGATACATCGTAATGTTACCGAGTCCGTTATTATATCTGAATAATGGCAACAGAATTGTGAACACAGGTTTCAGGTGCGTGAAACGAAATAATCTTATTTGATTCCAGTCTGTTGAAGGAAAAAATTATCATCCAAGATTTTAGAATTATATTCAGCCACTTGAAGTAAATCCTGATTACAATTCTGCTGGGAGGGGTTCAAATTTCTCCATGTACATCTTTGTTGTTTCTAACTAAAATAACAAAGCATTAATCACAGAACACGTCGGATTTCAAGTTCGTCAAGTAATGAAGAGCTGAAGCACGTATGGACTGGATTTGATAAGTGAATGATTATTCAACTTAAATTGCAAATGAAACCACAAATTTAATAAAAACAATTACTATAACTATCACTCAAACTGTGAACATCCTTACATTTTATTGTTTATGTATTGTTGATGTTTATATGACGGTGGAAATCCTTTCAATCAGAATAACTACACTTAACGTTTCCCAACTTAATTGATTTTACTTGAGTTAATGTGTTATGATTGATATCTAAGAATGAAAAAAGTTTATAAACTTGAGGTTTTTACTAAATAAAGGATAGGAATTTACGTGAAAAACTCATAGACTAGGTTCACGTCTGATTCATTGCTTCATAAACTTTTAATCTGATATTGAAGAAAACTACTCAGGCGGTAATTCCAGGCATAACAGTCGTTATTTATAGATCGATGTCGAGCAAGTGTTCTCGTGTAAATTGCATGAAAACACCTAGAGGAACGTGAGCTATTTTTAACTTCCAGCGCACACAAATGGAAATTCATGTATGTTTTTTGTGTAAAAGCACTTCTATGCTTTTAGAGCGCCACAAAATGAGTGACGAAAGGTCGATATATTATATTATATATATATAGTAATTATATAATAATTACCAGACTAAACTAACTAAAATAAAGATCAACATGAGTCGATGTATTTCGAAACCCAAACAGGAGTAGCGTTGACGCGAGTGTTTTCGAAAAGAATCATAAATTTAAAGGAGCAGAGAATCTCAACGCATATTTACGAAAGGGTGGTCTTCGGTAGAATACAGACTGCGTAGGTCATGAAAGGACATTCACCCAAGAAACCGCAGCGGTCGCGTAGTTAAGATTAAAGTGTATGGGTTCGGCCCAATAAGAATAAACAGCGGTAGAACCATCGGCGCGCGTTGCAGATGAGGAACATTTGAAGGTGTGGGTGATAAGATTAGATAGAGAAATGGACAAACATCCCTCGTCCGAGAGAAACGCTGCTGCGAAAAAAAAACTACGATCGTATAGGTTCGGCCCAAAAGAGCAACGTCAGGACTTGCATCTGCCGAGCATCCGTAGGGGGACGTGTAACTCGTCGTGGGAGATTTTTTCCTAAAATTTGGAGGCAAGGGAGGCGGATTAATAACGACGAGAAGTGGGGACGAAATAATGAAAAGGAGGAGCGAAGCAGTAAGAAGTTCTTGCTTTTTTTACATTACGTTAGATTGATTTAAGAGGTTCACTCAGAGTGACTTTACTTAGAACTTCACTAAGAATTTCGCTTGAAACTTCACACATGTCCAGATATTTTATTCCATGTACTTCGAGTTATTTCATGGAATATTTCCGACTTCGAAATATTCGAGTGCTTGTTCGGAGATCATAAGACAGTTGTTTTTGGGGCGTTATTTTGAAACTTAGAAATGATAGCTCAATTCGTTCACATTACGAATGATCCGTGAATCACTCGGGTTCGTGGACGGTCAGAGGAGATGTTTTTTCCGGAATTAATCACATCATCACCGAGCGAATCGAGTTCCTGGAATACGAGCGGCTTCCATTAAAATGACGACACCGTCTTGCTAAGACGGAAACACAACAGCTGATGCGAGGGGTCACCCCCCCCAGGGTATTTACATCTAGTAAGTACGTGTTTGGCGAACACGGGGCCCCGAGCTGAGTCTGGCATTACTTCCACTTACTTGTGCCATGCTCCTTCCTTTCTCTTTCCTGACCTCCCTTGGTCACCTCTTGTTCTTTTCGATCCCGACGCTATTAAGGCTAGGGTATCTTTCATTTTCCTCATTCCTCTCATTTTTTTTCATACCCCTCATTTTTTGACCCCCCCTTATTCTTTGTCCCTCCTCATGTTATATAACCCCTTCATTTTAGCCCCCACTCCATTTGATGTATTTTGTGAGATATGTTTTGGTGTGTTGTAGATCAGGAGAGTTTTTAGTGGGTAGGGTTGAATCATTCGACGAGTCCCACACGCGGGGAGAGTCATATTGGCTCTCCCTAGTGCGTAACTGCATTTTCCCTACCTGTACACGTTTTTCGGGCTCCAATGACCTTTGATGTCGACATGAGCCGTAAAGCCCCACAAAAAAAAGCGAGGGGTTCCTGGATCGGAGAAATACGTGAAGGCGACGAGTCCTTGAGTTACCTGGGGCCTGTGAACTCCCTCCATTCTGCAGCCGTGATAACCCATCTTTGTAACAAAGGTAATGAACAAATGCTAGTTGCATCCAGTAACCAAATATTGCAGCGAAGAAGATTAGCGTGTGCGTCGAGCATGAAATCATTACGGCTCAGCTCAGAACTCGAAAAACATTAGCTTGAATTTAAGGGCCTATTGCGGAAGATGAGCTATTAAATGTGTAATCATTTTTCATAAATATAATTAACATTTGCCTTCAGCATTTTTATTTGATGGCAAGATCTAGTATGTTAAAACTCATTGTCAATATTATCTGTTTTTGTGCCTTTTTGGGGGAATGTTAATGGGGAAGAAGAAAGAAGAAAGAAGAAAGAAGAAAGCATGGTAGTTTTAGATATCGTGTATTACTAGTGAATAAACAATTTAGTCATTTTATTTTCAAATTGCAATTTCCTTACGGAACTCTGGGTGTGTTTTTCACCTTTAAATAATACGAATCCCAAATTCATTTCAATGAGAACCCTGAAGTCTCATGTGTATATTTTTTGAAGTCTCTAATTACCGTAGAAATTCCTCAATTAATTGTCTTACTTTTCAGTACATTTTATCGCCCAACATTCAAGATTTTTGTAACTTTTGAACCCATTGGCCGATTATTCTCAGTGTTAAAATTATTTTATCATAATTAGGTACTTCAAGACGGGGTCTTTGATAAAAGTATTAATTACCATTAATTGTAAGTTAACCACACACACACACACACACATATATATATATATATATATATATATATATATATATATATATATATATATATTACTCAAAATTTATTAAGCAATTGTAATTATGTAAAAGTATAACATAATTTTGTAAATTATTTATTTACACGTTTATTCAGAAAAAATTCTCGCATTTACGTTTCGTTACTTATGACCGGAGTGAAGACGGAAAAATAGCTAGTCATGTACAGTGAAACTTCTCTATGAAGGACACTATTGAACCTTAAAATTCGTTCACCATTGAGAAAAATCCGTTTTTGGATATGCATGTAAAAAAATTATAATAATATCAACTATATCAGATTTAGGAACAAGTCTTCATTACAAACAAATCTATTGAAAATTTACGCTGTATCATCTAGTTCCCTAGATCTGCCAACCAGTTCATCCATATCATTAAAATTATTTTCACCATATTTACAAGCTATCTCAAAAATTTTTCCTCTATAAGGTTACAGGATATGGCACTTCAGCAGTTTGAGCACGGCAGGACCATTTATATGGCATGTGATCAATGGCAAACCTTGGAAAGACACATCGATTGCTCGGAATGTTTTAACCAATTTCTTTCGTCCGTTATAGAGAATATATTTACTCTAAAATCACCCAGCGAACCTGCACTCTTGCGTAATTGAGTCCGCTTCACAGAAGTACCAAATGCCAACATAAACTCAATAAGATGGGATGGATAATGAAAAAGTGCGTGCTTTAGAGGAATGTAGACTCAGGGAAACTTCACTGTGTACATTAAATTGTCAATATTCTGTTAGAATGTCATGGACAGAATAGGGTCGGAATACTTGCGGTAAACCACACCCGAGAGAAATGATAGCAAAGTAATTCAGAACAAATTATGTGAAAAGTAGAAATAAAGATGAACAGATTAGAGAATTGGTCAATCATTGTTCAAACTGTTGTAACAGGATAATGGGGACGTAAATCATACATCAGCTAACTGAAATTGAAGATGTGAGCAGGATATGGATGGTTTTGCCTAGGAGAGTCGAAGTGAGGAAAACTAAGAAATAAGTTAGAGTCGATTTGTTTAACAAGTGCTGAATTAGAAGATGTTTTGGTACACATACTTGAACACAAACAATCATATTTGCAACTACTTGCAAAACTCTTCGACAAGGTAATTTATAAATGAAAGTAGAATCATACACTTGCCAATTAGCATAATGAGTGACAACAATGTCATTGTAAAGCCGTACTGGTGGCGCCTGTCACTGTGTTGTCTTCTCACCAAGTCATCCCGGGTTCGATTCCCGATGGGACCATAAAATTTGTAGCTTTTCACATTAATGTCACAGTTGATATAGCTGTGACTACTGACAAACTAACCTTCTTTCCTCTATCCAGCTCCTCCTAGTATCAATAACTAACCACTTCGACTAACCCCTCCACGTTGTTGGTAAACCCAACTAAGCGGCCCACCTACTAACAATGACCTAACTCCTAACTCCTATAGCTCCATGTAGATAAGTTTCAATTGCACGCGACATTTCCCACTTACAAATAAAAGAAACACAATGTCATTGTAGTAGAACTTTTGAGGCTGTTCTTAAACTACAAGAGGGAAGAACGTGAAAAAGAAATAAAGGTTATAAGATGAACAAAATGAAATGTGGTTCTGTCAGTTCTTTGCTTTTACTTTGAAGGTTATGACTTATCTTTCTACCTGTAGGTGAAGAAAGAAATATAAATGAATAAATAAATTTATTGTCAAAAAAGCAGTACAAACTGTGTATGACCACGTGGAGGACAATAAACTAATTTATTTATTTACTTATTTACCAGCGTAAATACTTTCTCTTGGGTAATACTACTTTTCTGAGTAAATAATTTTGTTATGTAAATTCTCTGTCTTGTGTAAATTCTTCGACGTGTGTACAGTTTGTTTTCCATGGTTTCAAACGGCACTCAATGAATTAGTCTGTTGCAATATACTGAATATTTTAAGGAATTATTGTAGTATACCGAAATTTTATATCATAATGAATTTTTCGTCCATGAATATAATTAAAATACAAATTATTATTACGCTAACAACAAATAAAATCATAAATTGTATGATATAAATGTCGATGCTGATGACAAATTCATTGTTAATTCCAGGGTATGTAATATACATCCCACGAAGGTCATAAAAAGGCATATAAGCTAACGCTTGGGCAATTGCGACATATAATAAATACTGTATATTAACTGCCCCATTTAATTGAATGTAAGAATATCCAGCTCCCTCTTTCCCTTGTACCAATACTACGCTTTGATCACAAATATGCATCTTTCCGTTTAGCATTTTTCTTTTAAATTTTACAAATTTCCAACTCCTTCTATTCTTACTCCTACCCTCTAAATATACCAAAAATATTCTCCCTTTCCTGCCTCACCCAGTTTTCCTTCGTCGTTTCGAACATGGAGCGAGACTTCTTCGCAACTCCGTTAACAAGGCAAGAGACTTTCTTGCATTGAGAGGCGACTGAGGATGGCAGTCGTCTGTCGGAGCGCGCGCGCGCTTGGCACAAGCGTCTGTCATTACCACAACTTCGCAGTTGACGAGAACCAGAAAATTTGTCATGGAGTTAGCATATATAGCGGCAAAACACGTCACGGAATTTTCTTTTCATAATGAGAGGGGAAAGTACAGAGAAACAAAATAACATTTGATGAAACGGTTCAGTGCTGCTACAAAATAATTTTTGGAGTTTATAATGTCACTTATGGAGAAGAAGAATATTTATATCCTGATGAAAAATATTTTCCTGATTTACGATCTCTTTCGTATTTATTGATATTCCTTTGATGTTAAAATTATTCTTTTTTAAAATTCCGATATTTCTATAATTTCATCAGAAACGTAATTACGCTGTAAAAACTTCAGTGTTATCTAGATAAAAATTTATCTTTTTATTGCAGAATTATTTAGCGATGTAACAAACGTCAGTATTTTAAAAAAATTGTCCAAATAGTTGAGAAAAGAATGTAGTTATAATGTACGCAACAGTATTAATAAGAAAGAGGAGAAACGAACAGTACGTTGAAACGGTAATTTGGATGTGAGAGGTAATTACACCTTCATTTCTCAATGCATAATTCTCAATACATCATACAATTATACATATTTTACATCTATCAGTAGTTATATTTATATAATAATGAAGGTTTAGAAAACCTACCAATATTTTACCTAATGCTACGCAATCTTGTCACGGATGTGTACATTATCTCTGAAGCCCTATATTTACCCAGGTTCTTCTCTGGTTTTCCTTCGTGTAGTGACGAATTTTCCATAGACGTGAATCTCATTAATACTTTTGTCATTATTTATCTTGATTTTTGACTGCACATAATATCTATTAATTTTGGAACAATCAATGGATAACAGTACGTATTTAATAACTTCTTTTATAAATATTAATCCGCCACTGCTCTCGGGCCAATGATTGGAATTAATGGGATGGTCTTTTCCTTGTTCCTGCAGAGTAATTTAGTTTATTTTCTCTCTCGTGGTCATACGCTGTTTGCAACTTCTTTTTGACAATGAAGTTTATTACCTATAATAATTATTAAATAATTTTACCTATTCCGTGAGGTAATATGTGTTGTATACCATAGAATATAATGGAGTACCGGCAAGTGAAATAATTCAATGTTTATGATCATTTTATTGAACAGATTTCCCCCCTTTTTTTATAAAATGTCCCCGGGAGTGAGAGAGAAAATTCTTTGCAGTTTGGTATCTGAGGTTCGTTATTGTTTAATTTCAACATCTTACAGCAAAACTTTGTCAGACAGAACAAAAACATGGTATTACTGCACTTTTGCTTCCTTAATTTTTTAATTAGCAATAATTGCCGTGCAATGCTTATATTTGAGAAACATATATGTGTTAATACATATATTATTAGAACTAAATGTTGTTGATAACAGATGGTATACAGTGGAAATAGTTGTTAGTAATGTTGTTTATTGTACATATATGATGGAATATTTTGATGCTTAGTTTATTAATTTTAACATGCCCATTACATTCCACATTTTTTAAACGTTAGAGAGAATATCCTAAAAATTGTTAATTGAAGACCCAAAAGACATTTTTTGTGTATAAGTCATTGTTCGTCCCTGATGTCAGTAATAAATTGGGACGTATTATTTCATGGGATAAATCTATGATTTACGTTTGTGCTACAACCGCGCTGTCCGAGCTAAATGACGTGAGAGAAAATAGTTCTTTTTCATTTGCCGTGTTTAAAGTATGAATTTTCCGATTTACAAATCATATCAAAAACGGAAAATGTTCCTTTTTTCAAAATTAATTTTCCAAAATACAATATAATGGATTTTCCCGATTGTTCTTTGAATAATACCAGCTGCATTGAATTTTCATTGTTAAAAATTTCATCAATTTTTATCATAATTGACAAAGATATAGTCAATAACGTCGAGGTATTATATTTCACGATTTATGTAGTTTTTCAGAATTCATCATGATTTCGAAATATTTGGACCTAGTACCTAACTAAGCCAAATATTTTGAATATTTTTAATTTATTACACGGTTTGATAAATTTGATTTAATTATTCAGGTTATAATTTTTTTATTGATTCAGTCTTTTTTTTCTTTTCTCTCTGTGAATTTCAAAAGTGAATGTGCAGTGATGAAAGTGTAGTATACGTTTCTAACTTTACAAAGAGTGAAGAATTATCACGCTTAAACTCATTTTCAAAATTACATGGTGTTTAATTTTATCTTGTATCATTTTGAAGTGAACGAGGCCTGTATAGATAGGTCCACAATAACGTTATTTCCAATAATAGAGATAGAACGCGAATTTCAAAGCTTTTACACAGATTCAGAATGAATTTAGCATCATAATGGCAGTATCGTGAATATTATAATGGTAGTATAATGCTAAAGGTTATTGTTGAGGATAGAAAAACCTTGAACCTAACGAAAGTTCTTCATTCAGTATATTTATTTTCGTCCATACTGATATAAATCTTGATTATTTTAAATTTATCTATCCATACTTCCATCCTCCTTTTACAATTTCTAATTATACATTAGTAAATGGAAATTTGCATTTATGAAAACAAATGTTCATTTAAAGAGAAATAGCTTTTGCGAAATTAAATAATTATACATATTTTAATAATATTTAATCATGAACCAGGAAATAAATGTATAAGACGAGGTAAGCCAAGCAAATTGTGATATAACGCATATTATGTACATCAATGTGCGTTCCCTAGATTAAAATGTATGAACAGATTTCCATGCAAATTGTTGTCATCATGCATCGAAATTAAATTTTGTTGAACATCAATCACTTTTGCATTGAGGTATCAGGTACGTATGAATATTGAGTAACAATGTTCCTCCAAAGCATAAACAGTATTTTGAATTAACAATTATGTAACGGTGGTCTTACTCGAAATCAGCGTCGCAGTATTTCAAGAAATGTACTGTAGTTCAGGTAACTCTTGTAGAGCAGGTTAAAGGTATCACTAAATTAAACCTCTTAAAATAATTGGTTAAATGTCACACTATTGCATCATTGCTTGTTGAGGGAGATATTAAGATGAGATTCCATTAATAGCAGTCACATAAATATTATTAATGGTTCAGAATTATAAAGAGTATTCGTCATTTTTAAATTTACTGTGCTCTTAGTTACGTCATCAAACAATTAATTAAAACACATGTAACAGTTTTCGCGAAAATTACTTTTGTGTTCCTCATTATTAATAATACTAATTTGATTTTTTGTGTGTGACGTGGATGAGACCGAAAGCCTTGGAGATTTGAAATTGAGCACATGCGGTATCTAAAATGAGTTCAAGAGCACGACCTAGTGATTACTTTGGAATTAAATATAGGTTTATTACACAAAACAATGTGAATTTCCAAGGATAGTTGTAAAAAAATCAATTATTTCCCCGTAGCAAAGCAGCGGGTTCTAGATTTTTAAAAGGGGCTAATACTGATGTTTCCCATTCTTCAGGTCTGTAAGGCAGAAACGTTTCTCCATGACAGATAAGTTATGAAACAATTATGAGCGGCAGCCACTTCTGAAAAGTCACTGCTGCAATTTTCTGTTATGTTTCGAGTACTTATAAACAAAACACTCCCACTAGTGAGCACTATTGATCAAATACAGTAAACACAGGTCTGTTAGTCGATGTTCATTCACCGTATTTTATTTGTTGATTCGTTTTTTCGCTTTATTCGTTTAATTCCTTGTGCTCTAATACTGAGATTTAAGTACTTCTACAAATATGAGACAAGTCCTGGCAAAGATACCGTTCTTTTTGAAAACAACGACTGAAACTTCTTCCATTTACCTTTAATACCGGTCAAAGAAAATAGCCTGATCGACGAAGAAAACATAGCTCGTCGAATTGAAAATATCATTTCCATTTTCTTTCATGAAATTTATCATTAGAGCTACATTTTGATGCCAAATAACTGATTCGTGAAAATTGGTCATACAAAAACTTCGGTTCGTTTTAAGTTGAATACCGATAATTAATAACGTATTTTAATTTAATTTTTTAACGAGAAAAAGTTAGTTTAATTAAGCTACATGCCAACCATTCGAATTTGGGTTTGATATTTAAGCTAATAGAAATGTATCGAATGAAATTAAACTCCCTCTTTTTTGTTCGTGATGTAGAGAGGATTCATATCGTCGATTAATAAGTAATGTTCCCGCTCCGCGATTTTAGATGTTTTACTGACATTGAACTTTTAGCGGCAAAATAAAATAACACATATTGGCATCACGTAATCAAATAATCAACATTTAATTAAACAACCTTTCAATTGGGGCCTTATGTAATTCAATTATTCGAATACCATAATTATGGGATATTATTTATTTTCTGAAAATTAAGATTTTTGAATACTAGGTTTTAGTTATTAAGAGGCGCTGTCATTGTAGTTGTTGAAAACCACTCAAAACTCCTCAAAATTTTATTTGTAACATACCTAATTATAGAAGTCAATTTTAATGGTTGAATACTAAGTTACATTTTCTATTAGAGAACTGTTTTATGAAAATTGATTTGAACGTTTTTAACTTAATTATTTCTACAGAGAATTGCAGTTTCACTGCAGATAAGAAAATTGAATTATCAAAGTCAAATTTAGGGATGGGTCTCATCTAGTTCTATGTAGAATGTCCGAGAGCTCTCGTCAAAGTTTAAATTGGTAATCCAAATAACACATTTGTGGCGGACAAGTTCCTTCAACGTCTACTGGTTTTATTTTAAGTTTTCGAGACCCCGGTGAAAACAATTATCATAACCGGCGCGCCATGTGAGAGATCCAAAGTAATTAAAGAAGAGTGCGGCGGTTCAGCATGAACTTGGCTAGTTGTATCAACGCGGACCTCTTTTATTCCACTGTGTTACTGGAGGTCTCTAGGGGTTGATGAAATTAAATGCTGTGGAAAACCTAGCATTCAAGAGTGAGGACTTTATCATATCGATTTCATCCTGTCTGAATTTATTGGGTTTTGTTATTATACTATCCTAGAAGTTCATAACGAGAGTAAAAGTATTTCTTTCATTTAAAATTCGGTTATTATTCACCTCATTTTTATAAATCCGATTAACACACGTTGATGAACACATAATCATGACCTTCCTATTATTACTTACGATTGAAGTAAAAATTATATTTTAATTCGTGGTAATGGTTCTTGTAATTCTTGTAATTTGTGTTCTTTAATTTCGAGTAATGCCGTGGATCAACCCATTAGTTTTATGGTGTAATGATACCATTATTAAACAATGGATTTGAAAACTATGTAATGTCTAAAATAAGAGATACAATGAGTGAGAATATTAATGAATATAATATTTAAGTTTTTTATAATAATATATTAAGAAAGAAAGAATTATTATAATTTTATTATAATATATTAAGAAAGAACTATTATAATACGCAGTTTGTACTGTTTTTTGACAATAAATTTATAATATTTTAAGAAAAACTAGTGGTGCAAAACCATTGCACATACTTTCTCATATATGTTTCTCAGTCTGGACTTGAGAGCGGCATTAAAACATTCTATTAGGAGAGGGATGATTTTCACATGTTACTCTATATTTTGATCGTCTTCATTTTACCCTATTTAAGAAGTTTATTACAGAAATATTTTACTAGCATTTATATAAAAGAATCTCTAATATACAAATTCTGTTTTTTCGGTTTTTAGGGAGATAAGATCAGCAAGAATTATATTCTATTTCAAAATATATATTTATTAATAAATATAAAGACAAATAGGATATTATTAATGCGAGAACAAAACCAGGAGACCATAAATATTCTTATAAAATTTAATAAGGAACTAAAGAGTGAATTTTTTTTAAATTTGAAGTTTCAAAGTTATATTAATAAACACTAATCTATTATATATTTCGGTTTCGGATACGTGATAGTTTGATTTATTTACTTCCTGTTATTTCGTAACGCTCCTTATCTATCTCGTCAAATAATTCTGTAAGTGTTAAAATATATTGTTTAAAATTATACTATTTTTAACAATTGAAACTGCTATAAAGCATTGAATTAAAAAAATCATGAAAAATGAACAAAAAGATTAATCACACGTAACCTTCCAAACAAACAAAAAACTCGTAACCAAGATAATTCTTCGAACGATAAGTAATAATATAAAATAAACATCCTCCGTATACGACAAAACAAATGAAATATAACATTTTCGTCGGGCTCGAAGCCAATAATTCAACTTCGTAGTGTCTTTTATTATAGATTTGAAAGTAAAATAAATATTCATAATATTAATTTAATCTGCCTCTGCTTCATCCATGTTAAATAATATTTAAGGTTCTTGAAATAGTAAAGAAACGCGTGAATGTAACAGATAGTAGTTATTTTACTGCGTCTCTAGAAAACTTTCAAGCGAAATACTGCTAATGCAGATGTAATGCATACTAATTGTACTTTACGTACAGAAAATGTAAGAAAAATCGTTGGACAAGTTTTTGAAAAATATTCAAAAATGTACTTTGAGCTTCATGTGAAGTGCCCTTTGTTTTGAAGCAAAAACAAAATCGGAGCACGTGCATCGACAAGTAAAATCTATTGCAAATACGAAATGTGAATTAAATTGATTCATCCATTTACTCAGAATCGCTGCGCACAGACGGACGGACATTACGCCTGAAACTACTTTTTCGGAATCAGGGGTCACCGAAACGAATATTGTGTCAAAAATCTCGTTTACGATTTTTTTTCACTATTACGATACTTTCTATATACTACGTGTTTCTTCTCCTTCGCCCTTATTAATCGCATGCTAAACAGGGTCGGTGTAGATGGAGATGGTGGATGGGGGGATACTTGATTTGGCTGGCTGGGGAATTTCATGTTGCCGGATGCCCTTTCTGTCGCACCTCCCCGGGGGCGTGTGATAAATGAATGATATGAGGGTGAATGATGGTGAATGTTGGAAAGATAGGTGGTGGAATGATAGGCAGGGGAAAAGGGAGAACTCCGAGATAAACTGCAACTCCGTCCACCACCTAGAATTCTACTTGGATCGGACCGGGTTTGAACCCGCGTCTACTACGTGTAATAAAAAAATAAAAATCATTTAATTTTGCATTTTGCGATTCGTGTTTGATTCAGGTCATGATACTTCTGATTTTGTTTCATAGAAATTCGGAGGAAAATGTGTTTCATGAAATGTCACTAACTGTTGTTCAAGAGATTCATTGGTAGTACGTACGCAAAATGTTTCTTCGTAATATTAAAGATATTGAAGGGATTTATTATAATTATAAGTGTAATATATCAAATCATCAATTGATGGACTTCATTTACATTAGTTTTACCTTAACTTTGTCTCTATTATCTATCACTCTCACTTTTTTTAAACATCTGAATAAATCGGAACTCATACACGTTTCCTTGAAATTATTTGGATTTTTTTTCTTTAATATTGAATAACTTATTTTTGCACGTGAAGGTGTTCAGGCAGCTATTTTAAATTCTCTTGTTTTAAATAAACGGAACATATTTCTTTGAACTCTTTTTGACAGGCCACCGGAGTTTTGCGCTAAAGCTTCACAATTTCGCTGCAATACCTTAAACAACATCACTTAACTGAAAATGTAATAAAAGTCAGAAGAATGTTAACGCCTCTGAGTAGATAGCGTGAAAGGCCCAGGTGGTTCTGATTAGTTTTTTCTATTCAACGTATACCTCGGGTGTCGCCGATCTCAATTATTATCAAAAGGACATGTATATTTCAGCTATGCGCATTTTGCGTATAATTGCGTTTTATAAATTCTCTATACTTTAATATAAAAACAATTTGTGAAACTAGATTAGATTTCTTTTCAGATCAAAGGTCGATAAATCATTTTACTATATTTTTATGTTGTTTTCGAAATACTTAAAATTATTAATAATGAAAGGATCAATAATTTGAATACATTTTCTAAATAACGAAAGATTATCTCATCAATATTAATGACACCAAATTCTAACTGCTATTTTTTCATATGATTCGTACCAATCCGGTTTAGTTCCTTCGATTTTATATTAAATTTCTAGTATTGTGTTCTGTGTATATTAGAGTGACAATTATATGTTTTATACCAGTGGTAATTACACAATAAAATTCTGCGTTAAATAGATCTTAACTCAAAATAAGATGCATCGTATGAGTGCGTGGAATTTATTTTTATGGTGTACATGAACATGAAGTGCATTGTTATAAACAGTAGATCTATATACGTACCTCATCGTTGTAAATTGCTAAACTCTATGACCTTTTACGAATCATAAAATTCCAATTATTTTGCACATTTAAAATCATTCCGTGCATTATTTGCGTCCGTTTACAGAATGAACAAATGATATTGGCCAATAGACCAGAAAAAGTGGCAGCAAACATTGATTGTTGACAGAGGATGTTGGAATCCTTTGATCTCTGAACCAAACAAAGCCATTGAAACTCCGCATTGTAAACAAGATGCGGTACAATGCTCTTCTACACAAAGGGACGAAGTGATCAATTGATGCTTCTGGATCAAAGCAATTCGTAATATGAATATGTAACCAACGGCGATACGATGCAGACGCGTACGTTAACTATCTTCATTGAATTATCCTCGAATACAAATAAAATACCTCTGCCTGCCACGGTCATATTTTGTTGTAGTTGAACACGGTGAATAATTCACACAAACAGTCAAAGAAGGAAAATATTAAGTGAATGTAAATGTATCATCTTCCAGTACAATGCTTGACAAAACCCAATTATTTATGGTAAATAACCCGCAATGTTGGTTTGCACGAATATTCATGTGAAGCATTTCTGAAGCAACAGCTTGTTCCATTATAACTTTTCACAATCAATATTATTTTTTAAAAATTCCTGTATCCACACAAGCAGTAAAAATATAGGGTATCTGTTTATTTATTTTGTCTTCTAATGTTTTTACGCAGTAGGCAGCTACTACTGACACTCCCTTTTGGTGGCTCGCTACCGTGACATTTCGACATTAATTTGTATTTCAAAGAAAATTATGACAGAAGTTCATAGAAGAAAATGTCAGATTAGACTAAGTCCAGAAAATTGACTTCATAATGGTGTCTCAGTTTTGGCGACTGGTTACGTTTGTCGAGAAATAGGTATGTTTAAAAATAAGATATAACGATTGGCTGATCCCAAGTGAATAAACCACGCACAGTCAAAGTAAGAAAAGTATTAATCGGGGGCCTAGCGCTCCAAGTGAGTCAAAACACTGAGAAGTATAATTGTTTTCTTTNATCGGGGGCCTAGCGCTCCAAGTGAGTCAAAACACTGAGAAGTATAATTGTTTTCTTTATTTTTGTCCCAATATTTTTATAACCCAACATAGTGAATTAAAATGATGAAGAAACATGATTTAATTTATGATTAAATTTAATTATGATTTAATTAAACATGAGTTATTTCATTTTTTAGTTAATAGTATAATATAAACAATATTCAGGAACTCGCTTGACTCATTTGAAATGCACAAGAGTATGTAAAGAAATGGCAGCTGCGCGCAACCATTTCGTGATTTATACATCACTCCTCGGAAAAAGTGAAATACATTTTTTAAATGTCCAATGACATATAGATAAACGTGTGTAGGAACACAATTCCTACATATAAATATAGGTACATACCATCATTTAAATAATATGCTGAAAACTCCCCCATGTAACACGCTACGAAATGTTACATGTTCGTCATGTTGTTTACTGGTTCCCGAACTACGACGCCAAGGAACCTCCAAGATAGTAAACAATAGAAGATTCCATGAAACAAAGATCGCCCCAATTGCGATTCCATGGCGGCAGGGAAATGCCTTCGGAGCCGCTCAAAGACCTGAAAACTCCATATAACCTGTTAGGAAATTTCTGGAGAATTTCAAGAAACGAACTGCGACACATTGTTAGACCCCTCAGACCGTCATATACCTTTGTTTAGGTTATACCTTCTAGCAACGATAAAATCATTATCTTGCCAGCTCTCGGACTGAACACATCGCTCTCGAGCAGCTCCGAGCTGGGTACCTAACCTCTAAAGGAATTCAATCTTCAAACTGGTGCTGACAATATTCCTACGAGTTCAGGAAATCTTCAAAGTCAAACTCTGACAACGCCAGACTCTGAAGAAATTCCATCTTGACGATATTCCGACGAGTTCAAGAGATCTTCAAAGTCCTGACCACGCCCGGCGCTGGGGAAATGCTATCTCCCGAATTCGGCGACTGAAGACGTTTCGTGCGATGCTGTAAACAACGCCTAACCTCAAAAGCCAAGTATCCTCCGACCCGGAACGATCGACTTTGAGAATCGATACAAGGCACACTACTACGACGACTTCGACTGGTGGTGTCGTCACGCAGAAGACCGCTGTATTCCGTGGACTGCTGCCATCGGCGCCGCCCTCTGTTGACGCAGAGAACGCTCCTTGCAAGCGACGCTTGTTATACGTGGGAACCCAGTTCACACGGAACTTTCAATTTACCGTTTGTCGTCTTGTGCTACTCATTTGTTTGTTCCAAGACGGTTTTATTTACTTACGCAATAAATCTTGTTCTTTAAGAAACCTTGGAATATTTATTTTGGAGAGGAGGAGATTTTATTGTGAATACAATAAAAAATCTTCCCCAACACGTGATATAAAGAATACTAAGGAAAATTTATTACAAATCAAAGTAAACTTGCATCACTTTTGTGATTTAAAAGTTGGTCCTTTTTGGAAAGGAGTGCTTTCTTCAATGTACATACTACTCAATAATGTACCACTCACTCAATTAAAATTGAAATTATTTCATTAAAATGACCAGTGAAGTATAGTATTCAAGTTGAAATCACAATATGTACCTGTTACATTGTTTGTTATGCCGATATCTGACCGTTAAGTGATTTAATTCTACCTTAAGAGATTTAAAATATATCATTGCTATGTTGCTTACAACAGAAACAAACAGTACATTTTTCGTTGATAAAAGGTGATTGTCTGGTTGTCCTTGCAGGAACGTGTGACTATTCCCGAAAGCAAGCCACAGAAATGAATTCTCAGTAAGGCTAATTGGACACAGTACCGTTCCTTGTGTCTTCAGAGAAACGGGTAATGTCCAACAGAGGGTCGACCATCTGACCCAGGTGATTCATCATGCCGCTGATGAATCCATTCCGAAAACATCTAATTTTCCGCGAAGACCTCATGTCCCCTGGTGGAATGACGCATGTCGCTCCGCCATTCGGGCAAGACGAAGAACATTGCGGAGATTTAAGGCTAGTCCATCTCCGGAAAACCTCGCCGCATATCGGATTGCTAGAGCAAAAGCGCGCAGAACTATCAAAGAATCCAGATCCACCTCCTGGAAAGAGTTTCTAAGCACCATTAAGAGAACAACATCGTCCACTAAAGTATGGGAGTC
>NNCF01126978.1:581384-616486 GCA_002313205.1 Laupala kohalensis
GGCTCTAATGACCTTTGATGTTGACGAGCCCTTAAGCCCCACGCAAAAAAAAACAAACAAAAAACGATTGTCTGTTTCTGAAAATTTGTTATAAGATTGGTTGGTTGCGTTTATGGATGTGACTACTAAAAGAAACAATAAGTTTTCGAATATTATATGAGAGTAATAGTATATTATACAGAACTTTTAGACCCCACTTCCATTGAAAACAAAATGAATGTGTACGTATTGCGAAATATTTTCAAGATTTATTTTATTACCTGAAATGTAAAGGTTTTTGTATTATAAAGTATACAAGATTAATTTTTACAACGCTTTTCTAAGCCATACAAAGCGAACTTTTCATTAGTTGTTTCCTTGTAAATTTATTAGATTAGTTGTTTCCTTGTAAATTTATTAGATTAGTTGTTTCCTTGTAAATGTTATGGTTTATTGTGATATTTATGTGTTACGTACCATGTTATGTTACGTACCAGTTATTTTGATGACTGTCACTTATTTTTATTCCAATTATATTTTTACAATAGTTGTCAAACCTCGATAATATTGTGAAGTTACGAGAAAAAACACTAAAAGTTCCGAGATGCAACGTATGTACAGTTAGTCGGAAAATCCAAGACAAACAATTCGCAGTTACGTGTTTTCGATAGATATAGTTCTTGAATATTGGAATTCTACTTATAAAGATCAATGGGTAGGTTAACTTTAATAATATTTGGTTTCAGAGATTTAATTTTTATCTATATCACATGTTAAATATTGTCAATACACTAAACACTACATGATACATTAAAACATCTAATCCAATACAGGATATTTCAGAGAATCACCAAAAATTGACATTCAGAGTGGAGAAGCCCCAAGTTTCACTTAATAACTCTTTTTTTTCCAATTGTTTTCTTTTTCATTGATCAAAAAGCAGAGATGAAAGTTCAAACACTTTTGTCGCAGAGACAGAACAGAATGAAGGGTAATATTTTTGCTTCTTTGTATTCGGGTGAGGGCTTCTGGAACGTTCTGCTTTATAAAAAAATAGAGTAAAAACAAACAAACGACAGGAACAGAACTTCTTGAATAGATGAAGTGGCGTGTGCATAAACCGTGGAAATCGTGCCAAGCGAATATTGCTTTAACTTCAAGAACTTCATTGCATTCGACAGGAGATAAATCTGTTTGTAGGTGCACGATTTATTTGCGTTATTGAGATGTGGGATTCATAAACTGCATTATACGCAACATTTGTTTTCAGCATTTGTGTCTTTAAAGGATAATCATTTATAGAACAATAATTTTTCTTCACGATAAAAGTAAATGGAAATGTTATTGGTGTGGAGGAAGAAGAGACAAGGAAAACAGGATAGAAATATGGAAAATGTGCTCAAAAATCAGATTATTTTTCTGTAGTAGTCTTTTTTCAGTATTTCTTCCTATATAAACGTTTCAGCACTATAAAGCAATGGATAATATTTACAACAAATTGAGCATAAACATATAATCACAATTGATGATTGGGTATAGAGTCACAAGTATGACACTGGAATAGCGAAATCACATCTACGAATATTTTCTATTGTATCCCTACCCTCATTCAATAACCCACCAACTAATGTCATATATTTCTCCAGACAAATTTTGAGAAGTGGATATAATTTTCTCCCTATTCCCTCAAAAGTTTAAGGAACAAAATAAATCTGTTACCCGCACTACTCAACTAATTTTGTAGCAGATTTATAACTAGTTTTGCTATTTAGCAAGTCCGGGAATTTAAGAAAAAAGATATTATTCTAACTTTCATTAACTCATAAATTTTTTTAAACACCTATGTTGAACACACACTGTCTTGATTGTAATGAAACAAAAAAGTTATATGTACTACTCTGTACTACACACTTTCAACACAATCGTCAAGAAGAATCTTTCAAAACTTCAGATTAATACATCAAGTACTAACTACATTATTTTTTATTTTAATGTTACGGGTACCCCGTTCAAATCTCTTTTATAATTACAGACGTCAAAAATTTCTTTCTAACATTATTTTTTTCTTTAACAACGAAAAAAGTAACTACAATGAGTTCTTCTGAAGAAAATGTAATTAAAGCTACGTAAGAGCATCCCAAAAGAAATTCTAGCGGGCATTTCCTATTCCACCTTCACAGAGATCGCTATCATTTAACGAGGATGTTAGAGGAAGCTACTATTCTACAAGATCCCTGATCAATAATTCCTTTGTTGGCGACAGCAGAAAGGGACATCGTAGCGGATGCACCGACGAACACAAAGGCATTCTGTGTTCGCACCGGCAGATTCGGTAATGAGCGCGGAGATAAAGGTCAACTCACGCTCCAGCCGTGACATTGTGAAAAGACTGTAACCATTGAATACATCGCAATACACTATTCCTGGTGAAATTTGTACCATTTTTACAGGTATTGTTTTTTTTCATGTCTAGGATCAGACCATAAAGTAGTCATTTCCCAATTTAGTATTAAATATGAATGCATAATACTTCACAAACGAGTAGATGTGTTTACTCATAAAAGTGAATTCCATGGAGCTTAGAAATGATGAAATGTATTGATGAATCCGATATCGAAGAAACCGGTTTATAGTACAGTGCAAAATAGTATTAATATTGATGAAACACGGAAAAGACAATAAAAAAACTTAGTAACAGACTAGCACCGCTAGCGGACTATCAAGTTTCTTTACGGTTCCACCAAGGACTACTTGTGTTGTCAAAGGTGACAGTATTTTTCATCTAAGATTACATTGATTTACTGGTAGATAGCGAAGGCAGCGAACATTAATTATTCTGTAACCACTGAACGCAGATATGCATTCTTCGACAAACCATTAAACTTAGTCTGTGACATAATTATGCAGGCAAAATTAAATAAAAGCTATGGCAAACGTTGTTTACATATAAATACCCTTAGACGGCTATAAACAACAAGATTTCGGTGTGTATTCTGTCATATCCGTATACTTGCACGGGAGTAGGAAAATTCTGTACAATTCCTTAATATTATTAGTACGAGTAGCATCTTATGCACATTCAGCAACCTGGTTTATAAACTTTCATGATCTTACCTCACAAAATTTTTATTTCCTCATCAAAAAATTGATACGAATTCCGTAATTAGTCTCTTTTCTGATTATTCAGGCCCCAATCATGGGATTCTTCTTGTCTGAAGTTTTCGTATTTCCTCTATCTTCTTTCCACGGATTACTTTCCTTTCAATAAGCTCTCTTTATAATTTATTATTCCAAATTATTTGCACATTGTTAAAAAATATTCCGAGCATGTCATAATGGAAATTCGTTCAAGGCACCTTGAACATTACGGACAGATGTAAACAGCATTTCTGAGAGTACGCAGATTGCTAAATAGCTACGAGCGTGAAAATAGTGGTGCTAGGCNAGGATTACTTTCTTTTCAATAAGCTCTCTTTATAATTGATTATTCCAAATTATTTGCACATTGTTAAAAAATATTCCGAGCATGTCATAATGGAAATTCGTTCAAGGCATCTTGAACATTACGGACAGATGTAAACAGCATTTCTGAGAGTACGCAGATTGCTAAATAGCTACGAGCGTGAAAATAGTGGTGCTAGGCGGGAGATGACCTAGGCACCTCACTAACTGAAAAGCAAAAATTGAGCTTATAGCATTAGTACTCACAAGGTCTCGCTCCGCGACACAGGGTTAAACACCGTAAGTCCAGGACTGCGAGATGAGACCATGTCTTGAAAGAATGCCGCAGTCAAGAGACAAAAGTTCTAACTTTCTAAGCAAATCATAGCAACCACTTAGAGTTTCAGCAATTAATACGCACTGTAACTATGCACTATTCTCGTGAAACAGTCACTACTTCATCTCTACTTCAGGTTGAATTATAAATGTATCACGTCTCAACTTCAATTAATAAATCAACGAGGAAAACAAAGCAACTTGATGTTTCATGTATTCCACATACATGGAACTGATCTTTTTTCATATAATTGCCTCCATTTTCTCTCGACGTCGTCATGAGACATCTCTCCAATCTCTCGAGGAGTTTGTGAAATCTCATTCTTTATATCTTGTTGAGCATTGTTTTTTAAATTTCTTCAATTGTAGTTCCTGTGACCAAGTTTTATCTTTTTTATGTCTATTTACACAGAATATTACATATTCCATTGTGTGACATATTCCATTACACGACATTATGTATGTCATGTGTACATTACGTCTGTGATCATCTACGTCCTACGGCAAAGAAAAAAGCAACGAATTCTCTTCGAAAATAACATAATTACCATACATTAGTTATCGTTGTTCATTGGGTTTCGATATAGCAGGGAGTATTTTTATTAGAATCTTCTTTCTACCTTTAGTTTGTTCCGTTCGTGCATAGGTGGGTGGAATGTTCTAAGAACATCATACGTACATCTCAGAGGATGTTCAAAATATTTTTTTTTGAATTTCTTGAATATTAAAAAAAATATATTTTTCCCTAAATAAGTTATTAATAAGTTAATAAAATTTCATGAACCCCTTACTATGTTGTTTTAGTTAAACTCGAAGGAGGAATCACGAAATTAGAGGGAGGAATAACTGGTTTAATTTCTTTTTAACTTGAAGGGTCGTTATTTATTGGCAAGAAATTTACGAATATGAAGAAATAATTATCTTTGTGAGTTATCGTCTTCGCAACTACGACATCCTAATGCGTTTTGTATGATAATGTGACCTCAGGGAGAACTATGTCCCTATGAACTCGTTAAATCCAGAGCGCCACGATGAACTGTTGCGTGAAATTTCTTGTGCTCTTTTTCCTCCCCGCCTGTCTCGTGCATCTGTTCCCATGGATACAGCGAAAATCCCCAGCCTTCGGGCTTGAGCATGACGAGCAAGAAATGCAGGGGATTCCCAAGTGATCCTTAAAGGGCGACGAAAAACGTACCGTCACTCGTGTTTTCACGACCGCCAGAGGGTTACGCCAGTGCCCTAGAAGGGCAGGGAGGTTCACTTTGAGAGAGATATTGCTTACGTTACAGAGCGATTATGTAGCTCTGCAGAAAAGGTAGGTCGTTTTGCAAGTGTTAAGGCGCGAAAATAGTGCTACAAACACGCTAAAGGGATTACATAGAAGTGTGTTTGTTTGTCTCTTGGAAGAATTTACACTTGGCAGGTACCATGGATCGATTTAATCAAGGTAATTCATTACTTCATTATTAGTTTAGTTTATTATGAACTATTTTAACACCAATCAATATTAGTTTTACTTAATAAAATGAATAAAAATGAATTAGTTTTAATTAATATCAGTATTTACTTAGGATTAGTTTAACTTAGTATTAATGTAGTTTATTATTAGTTTAGTTTATATTAACTTAGTTTAATGACCCACGTTGTCAATTGACAATAAAATGTATTTATGCTATAAAGTCATTTTCCTCTTAACACTACTTAAAGGAAAGTTCTTTTCGTTTTAGGTTTGCACAGATAAATTACATTCAAATAAAAATGGACTCATTATATCACAACCCAACATTTATCGAATTGCATCTATGTTAAATGAGTATCTGGATTACCGAACGTTTCTCGTATCAGAATGGTGAGCAATTAAAAGTAAATAAGTATTTCATATGACCATTGTAGGAGTTATAAAAAGTTCACAACAAATATTGCTTGGATAAGTACAAAGGTCGTATGAAATTTTTCTATATATTAAAAGTAAATGAACATGTTTTTAAAATCTTTTCACAAAATTAAAAAAAACAACGTCAAATTATTATCAAAAACATAAGGGTATGAACAAAATTGAATTCAAAATGTAAAATTTCTTCAGTGGGATTCTAATATTGAGACAGACCAAGTACTTTATTATTGCTCGCATAGCTTCCTGGTTAGCAATTTATGAATTAATACTAGAATTAATGCAAGAGCGAAATATAAAATTTCTTTTCCTTTCCTTTTCGCTTTTGACGAAGAATGATAAGAAGGAAAGGTTACGAGAGGTGATTGGATTAAATAACTTCATTAAATAGCAATCATCGTGATGGAATGCACCGTTGACGTTTATCTAATGCGTCACAATCACGATATAATATGATGGTACGGATGAATCGAATGGTGATATAACTCACACTTACAAACAACAACAATATCTTACATTGAATTCAACAACATACATACAGGTTATTGCCACCAGCATATTCTTCCACCGTACTAGACCCTTATGTGTCGGAAGTGGATCACAAGATGTGGCCTCGTAATGTGGCTGGGGAATGACATGGGTGAGTGATTTGTTAACGAGGTGAAGGGCGAATGATGATCAGTGAATGTTGTGGTGGAATGAAAGGCAGTATCCCGTTTGGTCCATCTCTGAAAATTCTACTTGGATTAGAGTTAATTTGAAACAGCGTCACCAGAGAACGGAGGCGAGTGCACTGTGCACAACGCCACTGATCATTTTTCCACAGGGCTAAACAATATTCCTAAAATCCTAACTCATCCCAAACCCTGATAGTCCAGAATATTTATTAACTATAATCGAGAATGAAAACGACACAATTTTTTTATGTTACGGCTAATATTCGATAGAATATCTTGTAACACAGGAGTTCGATTATGTAAAAAGAGTGTAAAGATGTCAAAACGTCCTATTTCACTTCTCACTTGGTCTTAGCATTTGTAGAAAATCCTGCGAAGTTTCGTCCTGTGTAAACTTNTTCTTCCACCGTACTAGACCCTTATGTGTCGGAAGTGGATCACAAGATGTGACCTCGTAATGTGGCTGGGGAATGACATGGGTGAGTGATTTGTAAACGAGGTGAAGGGCGAATGATGATCAGTGAATGTTGTGGTGGAATGAAAGGCAGTGGACACGGGAGTATCCCGTTTGGTCCATCTCTGAAAATTCTACTTGGATTAGAGTTAATTTGAAACAGCGTCACCAGAAAAGGGAGGCGAGTGCACTGTGCACAACGCCACTGATCATTTTTCCACAGGGCTAAACAATATTCCTAAAATCCTAACTCATCCCAAACCCTGATAGTCCAGAATATTTATTAACTATAATCGAGAATGAAAACGACACAATTTTTTTATGTTACGGCTAATATTCGATGGAATATCTTGTAACACAGGAGTTCGATTATGTAAAAAGAGTGTAAAGATGTCAAAACGTCCTATTTCACTTCTCACTTGGTCTTAGCATTTGTAGAAAATCCTGCGAAGTTTCGTCCTGTGTAAACTTTTTGTTGCGATTCCTCGGACGGTTCAGTGATAAAATCATACAGTTCTCCCCAAAAGTCAATCGTCTATAAATTAATTAATAAGTAAATAGCGCGGATTTGTTATTTGAACCCTGTAAGTTAATTTAAGCTAGCTAATATAACGAATACGCACACTAATATATAAATGTGCAACGATCAAGTGTGTGTGTCTGTTTGCTACCTGATCACGGCTAAAACATTGAAGGAGATAGATGTCCATGATGAACATATACTACCTTTCATTTTTAAAATGTGTGAATAGAAAGATAGAAAACACTTTGACGACAAATGTCGATAAAAACGGGAAAAAGAGTGTTATATATGCTGCATAATCGGTTGGAGATAGGCGACATCTATGAATGGCATTATTGTTTGCCTCAAAAAGTTATAAAAACATGTCCGCGACTGCATATGCCTATGTACAAAATTTAACCCAAATTATCGATAAAATGTTATTAAAACTATAAGTGTTAAAATACTTTAATTTAAGAATTTAATGAATTATTTCTTTTGTGCATTTAACAAAGGTAAAAACCGTCTTTAGATCGTAAACTGTCGAGGAAGAGTTTAGATTTTACAAAAGTTTTAATGAAATGGTGCAGCCGCGCTATGCTTCGGAAGCGAAGATTGGACCGGCGGCGGCGCGGCTCCCGCGAGATGGTGTAGGGTATACAGTCACGTTTTGTACTTAATTTGAATTATTATGAATTTGAAAAATTATGCTGTACATATTTTTAAAAACCAATAAGGAAAGTTACGTTGATCTTACGATATATATATTTTTTAAGAAAAATCTCGAGCAAAGCCGGAAAATCAGCTAGTAATAAATAAAAGAAAATGTCTGAACTACGTAACACAGTATAATTAAATAGGGATAATATGACACCAAATAAAAGGGTGCTTTACTGAACCAAACTTCTACTCTAGGCAATAATAAATAGTACTGAAAGAAAGAATCAATCGGAACTATAGTTTATCCGAGAATAAACGTAAAAGTTAACAGAACGAGAGAGAGATTTATTTAACAAATAAACGAGTGTCGCAAAACAGTATTAAGCAAAGTTACAATTAAGATTGAACAATTAATAAAACAGTTAAATGAATAGAACGCAGGGTTGAATATTAAGGAGAATGAGGTTTTTCGGAAATTTCAAAGAACGGAATAGTTCGTAATTAAATCAAGTTCAAATCACGTAAGTCTCTTTCTTAGAAGAACGCACTCATCACTAATCGAGGGGTGCTGCTAAGGAACACAGTCGTGGAGGTCGTGTTGTAGTCTGAGCCAGGGACGTGTTCATACTTACTGTCGGTGTACTGAATAAACAACCTCGTCGTTTCTCTTCAACATTTGGCCACGCCGAAGGAATTGGATCAACTATATTTAACAATACAACAATCCTGACTGGAGGGGGTTAAATAATTTCCACAAATTTCCGTCGTGTTTGACGAACAATAATTGTAGTAGGGAAGGTCCAAAAACGGTCTCATTTTTCTTCTTCACCGAAACAAGAAAATGTTTCTTCTTTTTATATTCCTCGTGAACATGAAAGGGCGATAGATGTAGATGTCTACAGAAAGTTCAAAAAATTGTTTAAAAAATTGTTAAAAAACTATGGAAATAATATTTCATTTATCTGTTAAGGTTTCAACACACAGCTTAAGCATGAATTTGGGCAAATCTACACACTTTATCTTCTTCATTCTTCAACTTTCTATTATACGCCAAAAAATCCGGAGATGGAGATATACAAGGTGTTTAAGTAAATTACTTCTGTAATGTGTGTATTTTTTATCATAAATATTTATTTGCAATTTGTTCTCACAAATTGAACATTAGACAAATATTGCACAAGGAGTAAACATACATAAGTATAAAGTAGAGACTCAGCATTGTTACTTCAAATGAACATTGAGGAAAGAAAAATTAACATCGAAAATGAAAATATGTAGTTAACATGTAAAGGATGGTGGCGTTTGAGGCGTCTTCTATGGTCACTATTGTCAAGCAGATTCATGGACAGATAATTGGGGTGTAAAGTCTGTTTAAATAATTTGAGCTGCATCTTGCAATTTCTTGCTTACTGTTCGGATGCGCAAGTCCTGACGGAGAGTTGCATTTGTGATGTACTATGGTGCGTCAGCGACAATGCATAGAGATTTCGACTGGAATCTTTGTAGGATTTCAATGATAGAGGTGGAGGCAGTTGTATTCCATAGGACCATATTGGTTTAATTATTGCTTTGTAAATCACTAACTTGTTATGGAGTGATAGTACTGATTTTCGACCTAGTAAGCAGTACATAGTTTTGAATTTTTTATCTAATTGTTTTCGTTTTTTCTTAATGTGTTCTTTCCAGTTAATTCGTCTGTTTAGAGTCATTCCTAGGTACTTAACTGTGGCACTTCGAGGAACTGTTTTATTGAGTACGATTTCCAGGCATGTTTCTCTGTTGAGGGTAAATGTGGTTTGGTCAGATATGGCTACGTCTATTTTGATGCGCCATTTTCGGAATCAGCCTGTCAAGTTGTCCAAGTGTTCTTGTAGGATTTTGGAGGTTTCCTTCGGATCTTCTTGAACCACGAGGATGGCAGTGTCATCGGCGAAAGTGGTAGTCGATACCTTTTTGGATGACGGTAATCAGCGAGAAGTTAAGGGATGCTTCCTTGAGGTACTCATGATTTAATGGGAATGAGTTAAGATAGTACCTGATTGAACTTTACGTGAAAAAGCCTTGTAGAAAGGTAGGATTTTAGAGAAACATAAAACGGATGTGGTAGGCATATCTTAATTTTGTATAAAAGTCCCATGTGCCAGACTTTGTCAAACGCTTGACTAACGTCAAAAAATACCTCATTACAATAAAGTTTATTTTCTAGGGAATTTTGGATTATCTCCACAGCTCTGTGAACCTGTACTATTGTGGAGTGTATTTTTTTCTAAATCCGAACTGGTGGGTGGGGATAAGATCTTGTGTGAGCAGGATTGGGCAGAGTAGTTGTAAAAATGTTTTTCAAATACTTTTGAGAGGTAGGAGACTTATAGGTCCGTATGATTTTACTTCGTGAGTTGGTTTCCCTGGCTTCTGGATCAGCACAATCTGAGTTATCTTCCATTGTGACGGGGACGTGTCCAATCCTCAAAATTGCATTAAATATTGATGTCATTAGGGCTATGGCTTTCATAGCTATGTTTTTTTAAATCATACGCGTAAGGTGGTCGTAGCATGAGAATTTACGGGGGTGAAGTTTCTGGATTTCCTTTCGAACTTCTTTAGACTTGAATGAACGGATTTGATTCGCTATCTGCAGGGAAACATCCAGAAATTTTTTAATAGCAGACTCCTCTTCGTCTGTTATATCTAATGGAGTCGGTTGAAAGAATTGTGAGAAGTGCTCTGCAAATGTAGTTACCTTTTCTTGGTCACTTTTGGCTCAGATTCCATCTTGTTTCCTGAATGGAGGCATTGGTTGCTGTGACCTTTTCATATGTTTGGTTATTTTCCATAGTGAATAGTCAGTCACCTCAGTTGCAGTAAATTATCCCATTTTTCTTCGGAAAGTAGCGTTTCTCATTTCTCGTAGAAGACGCTTCAACTTTTGAGATGCATTGTTATGCATCTGCTTCCTGCGCTAGAAAATTGAATTTGTTCCAGTCCGTTTTGCAGTGGCAGAGAATTTGTTCTTTTGTACAATTTATTATGATTGTGCTGATAAATAAGATTATTGGAGAGTGGTCTGAAGATAGATCAAAGGATGAGAAAATGTCGATGAAACTTTGACAGAGATCTTTTCCTACAAAAAAGGCAATGGTGTCAGGAGTTTTCTTTGGGTCTGTGGGCCAGTAGGTTGGTTTTCCAATTGAGAACGTTGACAGGCGCTTACTTATTACTTTTTGTATAGTTCCCTACGTTTAGTGGTGTTTCGCATTGCAGTCATCGTCCGCGATGAATCGTGGTCAAAGGGTAGAGAAAAAAAACGCTCTAATTGTGTTTTTTAACTGAAAGTTTTAGTGGGCAATATATTCATGAAACGGTGAGGATACCAAATTCGTCGTAGATCTGTATTGACATAGCTTGTAGAAAGCCTTCATAATAATGCGAATAGCCATGATGACGCACATTTTTTCGTACGAGTATGGCGCTTCCACCGTGAGCTGTACCGTCTGGATGTTTCGTGCTAAATATGTTATATCTTTTAATATGGAGGTATTTTTTATCAATGAAATGAGTTTCCGAGATCAACATGATTTCAATGTCCGAGTCATACAAGTAGCATTCTAGTAGGTTTTTGTGCTGGGACAGTCGATTTTCATTCCACACCACTATTTTGTATGAGTTGCACATTATGGATAAAATTTCATTATAGTCGAGATAATTAATTGTTAGATCACTTGGCCATTTCTCAGAGGAAAATGACGTAATATGTCAGCCGTTGTTGTAGAGTCTACTTGTGGTGAGGTAGGTGCGAAGTATAGATGTTTACCCATTGGACAGTTTAGAGATAAGTGATGTTATTAGGTTCAGAAGGGAATTTATTGTTGGCTCTGCTGAATTAAAATGTTCTCGAATCTCTGGAAGGAGCTTTGTAAGATGGATGCGAATTCATCAAATTGGTTGGGACTATGGTTAACTGGATTGGGATTTACAGCTTGGGCATAGGTTTTGGGCCGGGTAACCTGAGGGTGTTCATGGAAGGTTCACTTGTAAGAGGGTTTTGGGTTTTTTGGGCGCTTATCTCCTTCAAAAGTTTCATTGAGTTTGAAAGTGCTTTCGTGGTACAAGGTTCTAGCTGTCTTTTTAGTAATATCATAACCCTTTTACTTCAGAATGGTTTGGTGTACTTGGCAACCTTTATAACTAACTGGATGGCAGCCCTCACATAAAGTACACTTTGCTGGAGTACGTTTATCCTTTTTACAATTTTCAGAAGGATTGCTCTCTCCGCACTTAACACAGCGATGAGGATAGGCACTATATCCTCTGGTACGTTCATACCGCTCGCATCACTTGCATTGGACTATTTCACATTTCATGTGAGGAGGTTCGAATTTTACTACTGTATTGAGTAGGGTGCAAACATTGAAAATATCTTTGTTATTGCGTTGGTTCAAGGTCTATAAAAATAAGGATAAAGGTTACTTTGTTACCCTGTGCCGTACGCTTATTATACCTTGTGAACTATTTCTAAAAGAGCTAATTTTATATCTTCTTTGTTCACTGAGTGGTGGATATTGCGTACTACGACTATGTACGCGGGATCTTCTTTCAGCCGGTACGTATAATATATACGTTTACTCTTAACTAGATATTTAACAAGTTTTCTGTAACTGTCTGGAGTTTCTGGCAAAACTTTTATTTTGACTCTCGACATAGATTTGATTTGAAATTCTTTTTTTTTTGTTAGCACTTTTTTTGTTAGTTTTTTGTGACGTTAGGGATGAATATTGTTGGCACTGCACTTCGTCATTGACATGTGTTTCAACTGAGCGTAGCACTTCGAATCTATTCTGAGTAGGAATTGTAGTAACTACGTTAGAAACTTTTTGCCTTACCCTTCTGTTTTCTTCTAGGTCTTCCGGAGGTGATCTCTTGGTGCTTGTAGATGAGTAGTTTTGCCACGAGCACCGTGTTAAGTCCACAGTTGTCGCATTGTCACTGCTTGCGTCTACGTTAAATGATGGTTGTATGGGCTGCCCTTGTTGCATGCTGCCGTCAAGGTCAGAGCACCATCCACGTTGCCACTACATGACGCCGGGGCGGACCGCACGTCTAAATTGTTCACAATAGAAATCACTATTTGCTAAATGTTGTCTTATAGCACTATTAAATAAAATAATTTACACAAAATAGTAGCACTATTCGACATAAACACTCTTATCGCACTGTTGAGAGAGCGGACCGACATGCTGCATCCGTTCACCACCGAGGTTCAGAGCGAAGTCGATGTGTGTATTGACCGTAAATTGTAGATACTACTGAATAAATTTATTTAATTCACAATTATATTAAGAGTAACTTTAATTTGAATCTACTGATCCTGAAGGAGATATTCTGAGCGAACAGGTCACAATAGACGTTAGGATAAATATTTCCGACGCGTAAAACACATAAGCAAATTCTGACATCGGACTGATTTCTTGAATTGGACTTCTTGGTAGTGAGAAGACAAGAATAATTAACGCGATAAAGAGACCGACAAATAGACAGATGTAATGAAATAAATTTGCACTTATCGTTTGACCGATTGTAAGAGCAATACCAAGTCAGAAAATTACAGAAAGAATGTTGAATAAAATGGACGTTTAGCGGATATATAAGGTAAATGAAAATAAACAATAAGTACGAGAAAAATTTAAAATACATATGATTGAAGTCGAGGATCATCAGTGAACTATAGTTAGAGGTCATAATATAGTGCACATTGGTTTTTACAGTGTGTGATAATTCCCGTACTCCAAGGCACGCAACGTTCTAACAGTAACACACACGAGACCGTATCTTAGAAGAAGAAATAATTCAATCTTAAGGTGTGGGAAGAGAAATTTGTCTGTTATATACATTTTCAAAGAATTACTATTAATATAACACTAAAATATTTATTTGTAAAGAACAATTTTGTATGTATAAGTTTTCGTATTTGTCTCCGGCAAGTTTACATAATTTTAGAGACATAAGTCGTGAAGTGAAAAAAGAGCCTATTTGACAATGTTATGAGCGAGCTTCGTAAGGAACGAGCTGCGAGTGCACAGGCGTCAAGCCAGCTTGTTAAACTGAAGAGAGGTCGACCTAAGGGTTCAAAGAATAAACCAAAGCCAAAGTGTAAACCACGCCCGCCACGGAGAAGCGAGCGTAGTAAGACGCTTCTTATCACAAGTCAATGAGAAGTGATCGCCACAGGGCGTGAAATTCTGTATAAAAATTTTTCTTCACAGTTGCTCATCGCCATACATCTTCACTGCACGTCAGTTATCCAGGGATAGTGCCGATACACACAACGGCACATGTGAACTACGTTATGGCCCATAATCATTGGTATGTTTTTTAATATGTTACTAATCGTTGCATTACATGTTTACAGTCAACTAACAAATCTTCACTGATTGGGACGACTACAGAAATACGAAGAGAGAAGAAATTTCTCTGGGAACCACATCTACAAGCTTTTGGCATCTCATAGGAACGACCAAGAAGAAAACTTCGATAGTGATAAATGCCTCTCGATAATATTTGGGACGAACTTTCGGGACATTATCAAAGTTTTTTCTTTGGGACAAAGGATATTAAGCACTGCAAAAATTTGCAGAGCAGTTTATTTAGTTTTTTGTATAAGGCAGCAGCCAGCATGTTTCTATTGTTCAAATTCACTTCTGTTTATATAGGTTAGGTCATATGTATTTGGTTCAAAAAATTGTGATCCAATGATTGTACAGAAGACATGCAATATTGAACACTTCAACTTGTTAAATTCACATTAAGTAATTTCTGTTTCTGTAATCTTAAAATCTGCAGCATAATTTTTTGATTGTATTAATTTGTGTTTTTATAATATGAACATATGTGTTTGTGCCTCCCTTCATAGTTGTATCTTACGAGTGTGCATTTGGCCAATTATCCTTTTGTGAGTCTAACCACTCATAAAAGATGAGAACCCTTCATCAAAGTAAAAATAAAAAATAAAAATTATATGGTTAAAAGGCCGAAGTATTATGCTTCTCTGAAACCATTTCATAGAATTTCAGAACCACATAGGTTGTTATCGATTTCTGCCATTGTAAATTTATGAAAGTAACACAGAAACTACATTAACGTAATTTAAAAATATAAGGCCAATTTAAATACTATTAGAAAAATCGTAAAATAATAAAACCGATGAAACCATTGTGATTAAATATATTTAGTAGTCTCATTTAATGAAAATTTAAATGACTTAATTTCATTCTCCATTTTTACGAGTTAATATTGTAAATCAATATCGTAAATAAAACAATTATTATCCGGAATTTCAGGCTTGAATGAATAATCCACCGATATAAGCGAGAAAAATAGCTGCGCTTTCCTGGTCATTGTGTAATGAAGCAATAAAGGTTTAAAAATCTTAATGCCATTGAATTTTAAACGTAGATGATACGAATCAAGTAAAACCACAACAATAATAATCATAAATAGCAATATAAACAGGAATGGGAGTATATTCAGGAATAGCTATCTTGACAATATTTGATAAAAAATGAATTTTTAACTGAATTAGGAATTCATTAATTATTCATAAGAATTTTAACACAGAACTTACCGTAAGGAAGTTGACTACATATGATTGTTTAAAGAAACGTTTCTCGTTGAAAACGCGCTATACTGTGTGGCACTGAAATTTCATCTTTCAGAAGAGAATATTATTAACCATTGAAACTATTTGAAACATTTACACACAAAATTCAAGAATTAAAGGGATCTATAATTTTAATTTTATTGTAGTCTCATTGTTATTCGAGTTGTTCATCTTCACGGAATACGTATGGTTTCAATTTTGAAATTAGCTACAACGAATTATGCGTAGCGTGGTTCAGAATTCCCAGGTCCCCAAGATCAATCACATGTGCGTTTATTTCATTTAAATCGATGGAGCTAATTTTAAGATCTAGGATTTTCAGTCAAGAAATGCCCTGCAATTTAAACCTCGTTCGTTCCTCCTTTGCAAGTTTTGGAAGTCGGATGGTCTTCAAGATTTTGCTTGAGCTACATGAACCAGAGGCAGCTTTCCCTGCCTTTTGGGATAAGCTGAAAATAATGAGAGCAGCTCCATGTTTTATGATCCCAAGCTCTGACCAACGCCTCTCTTGAACCGTTTCGCTTTTCATTCCTCATTCCTTTTAAAGTGAGAACGGAATTATATCCATTACAGCAAAGAAATGTTTCCTTTTAATACAAAAACATCAATGATTGATAATACCTCCTTTTAGAAACTAAAATGACAATTCAGATAAATGGCTGAAAATTTATGTGACTTTTAGGGATAATTTAGTAATTCGATTTATTCGAAATCTTTTGTGTGACCAAAAGTAGAGAAAACTCAGAATATTTTCTGATAATTTCATAAAAAACTTCAAGTCATATTTCCTCAGTAAAATTCATGGTAAATGACATTGTTATATTGGTGATGGTTGTTTTAAATGTCCACTTGAAGTTCATTAAATATGTAAAATTGTGCTCTTTTCTAATATAATGGATGGAAATAATTTTATCCTTTGCAATCATGAAAAAATTGGAGATCCCTGTTTCTGAAAAGTAGTTTTTGGCATAACGTCAGTCCATCTGTCTATGAGCAGCGATTCTGTGTAAATGGATGAATCAAATTAATTCGCATTTCGTATATACGTTATAATTTACTTGTCGATGCACGTGCTCCAATTCTTTTTTACTTTAAAGCAAAGGGTACTTCACATGAAGGTCAAAGTACTCCTTTGAATGTCTCAAAAACGGCTCTAACGATTTTGCTGAAATTTTCTGGTCGTAAAGTACAATTACTATGCATTACATCGGCATTAGCGGTATTTCGCTTGAAAGTTTGGTATAGACGCAGTAAAATAATTTGTATCTGCTACACTTACACATTAGTTTACAGAGTGCTGAGAGCATATACATCCGAACTGGTAACAAACAAAGGCATAAAATGAAGGTACTGCTAGAACTGAAAACCAAGAACATCAAGAATGGTAATAATAGTACGGCCAAAACCACAATTGTCAATCTCACGAAGCGTGAATTACCAGCCGCACACCGCAGTATCCTTGAACAAGGTCTCAATTATGCCATCACTCTTGCAGATTAACACCCTAGACTTGACTGCAAGACTAGAAAATGAGGCGAAAATCATACCTGGTCTCAAAGGCGATGAATTCCGATGGGAAATTCACTCGGTTTTGATGAAATTCAAACATAATGTCCAAAACGTTAGCACCGAGGAAATCATGGCACTCAAAACGCCCAGAAAGGACAGCCCCATCAAGATCCTTCCAGATGACAAAGGGAACGCTACTGTCATTATGGAACTCGTGGACTATGATACAAAGATTAACACCTTACTCTCACTACAGCAAACCCCCGCATATCTACGACCTCCATAAAATTCACAAAGAAGGGGTCCCGCTACGACCAATCGTAAGCTCCAGGAATTCACCATGCCAACCTCTCGCCAGACACCTAAATACTGTATCTCCACTAGCTGGCAAATCCGAATCACAAATGAAAAACACCCAAGGACTTCGTAGACAAAATTAAAAGTGTACCATTTACAGCCACCGATCGCCTAGTGAGCTTCGTCGTCACCAACCTGTTCACAAATGTCCCTCTTGATGGAGCTCTGAAATCAACACGAACCCGGCAAGAACAAGACTCTTCTCTAAAGGAAAGGACAGAACTTGACGAACGAGGCATACTGGAACTACTCACCTTGGACCTCAAAACTACTTACCTCAGAGCCGGTGACGACTACTACATGCAAAAAGAAGGCATGACCATGGTCTCTCCACTCTCATCCGTGATGAGTGACATATACATGGAAGAGTTCGAACAAGAGGTCATCAATGAAACCCACACGAAACCTAACATGTGGATGATGTATTTGTGATATGGTCACATTGCAACGAACACCTCCAAGAGTTCCTGACACACCTCAATCAAAAAGAACACATACAGTTCACGATAGAAATGGAGAAAGACGGACAACTTCCCTTCCTAGACGTACTAATAGAGAGATCAGACAACCGCCTCCACACCGCAGCAACGCACACCGGACGATATAGCCATTTCTATTGAAACCACCCCACGAACACTAAAATAGACATTGCTAAATGCCGAGCTAGCAAAGCAGATATCGTGTGCTCGGATAGCGAGAAACTGAAGGCAGAACAATAATCTATCATGAGGGACCTCCGCTCCAACGGCTATCCCTCTATAATGGTACACGAAGTCTTCAAACGCAAAACACCAAGCGTTAAAGAACAGAAAGAGAACATAGGTACGATTGTCATACTGTACGTTCTAGGTCTAGCGGAAACACTCAGGAGAATTGGAAACAAATTCCAATTCTGGACAGTTCCAGAACAACACTAAGGAGCATTCTGACCAAGTCGAAGCCAACGGATGAAAACACTCAAGGAATGCATATACAGTATTCCATGTGAATGCGGCCAAGAATACATCGGTGAAACAGGAAGGCCCTAACCCGTGCGAAAAGAAGAACACCAAAAAGCCGTCCGCCAGGCGAAACCTTCAAATCAAGGTTAGCTGACCACGCCTGGGAAAGCGGACATCGCATACTATGGGAAAAGGCCTCTCCCATCGCCAGAGAAAGCGATCTAAAATATGGAAATTAAAGGAGGCCGCATACATCCTCCTGGCTAGTAATCCAATAAGTCAACCTTCAATCGACATACAACCCCTATGGTTGACTTACACCGACGGGTCGCAGTGGCTCAACGGTAACGTCTTCGCCTTGAGAACCAAGGTACCCTGGTTCGAATACCGGTGCGGAAGGACGCCTGAAGACGGACGTTGACAGAACGTCCGAAACGTTGCAAAACGAAAATACACCTGATGTGAAGATATAAACAGGTAAAGACGATGGATAATGTCCAAAAAGATTGTCAAGAATTTCATACCGAGAAGAAATTAGTTTACTGTTTCAAGAAACTTGAATAATATTTAACAGTAAATGGACCAAGCAGATTTTTCATAAACTGAAATGAAAGACATGATAAAATACATAAGAGGACAGCAATTGCACTGCAGATACGAAAATACACTAATCTGTCTTGACCAAAATTACATGTACACAACACTTTTACAATATTTGTAAGACTGATATGTCGCATTACGTTTTGAAATAATATTCTGAATATTTATTTTATTTTCAAATTTCAAATAAAAGACAGGAATCATTTAGCGACTTTGAGCATGAATAGAGTACTGGAAGAGAACCAAAATATAGAGAACCACGCCAGAAATAATCCTTTCACTATACAATTTTTCTCTCACTCTATGCTGCAGACAGAGAAACGTATATGAGAAAGTATGTGCAATGGTTTTGCACCACTTGTTCATTTCATCATGTACGCAAATGTGCCCTAAAATTTTAGTTCCTTCCGACTTAGGACAAGAAATGATATGTTGACGATTTCCTGTCGTTTCGACTTTCACTTTCACCGAGATATAAAAATTACATCAATAAAATATGCTACTTGACCCATTTATTTGAAAAGGATATAACTTGACTACTCGAGTCCTAACAAATGGAAGCTCGAAGCGTGTGGTAAGAAGTAAAAAAATATGCGTGATTTACGTTATGCTCTTTTGAATATCATTATGTAGTATTCATAACTGTCCTGATGTCCTGTTAACATTGTTAATGCTATGAGTACTAATAGTTGGAAGAAAGTAGTATCTGCAATATTATTCTGGTAAATAAAATGATATTGCTAAATAAAGGAAAATGAATTTAATTTAATTTGCTTATGAACTAAAGTTTTCATTTAAATGCTATTAGTACCATATATTTTTAATTGTTATTAATAACGACTTTCTATTGAACTCATGAAAGTGATTAACACAAATCTGAACTAAACCGTATACACGTGAACAATTTTTTCGCATTTTATTAAATACAAATTTGTTTGTATTCTGTTGATATTATAAACGTAGCTAAGTTCTTATTCTTATCTGTGAATTTTTGCTGAAATTTTTGAATCTGCCTTAGGGCCCTTGTTGAGAATTGATGGGATGATTTATTGCTTGCTTCCGGAAAGTAAATTAGTTTAGTTCTCCACGTGGTCATACGCAGTTTATAACTGCTTTTTCTCTTATTAATGTATGACGATATATTAAGTTAATTAGCGTTCAGTGGGTAGATATAGGTACGGTTAGTAAGCGTTTAGGTCTAAATCTTTATTTTCGATGGAGCTTAGACCAAACTCAGGATTCTCATTCTGGTGAGGTCACAGATAATTCTTACTGAAAGCTCATTATCCATACTTACTGACTGGCTTTCTTAGTCTGGTGTAGAATAAGTACAGCGTCTATCCGGGACCAAGTTGCCCGGTTCGTGATGCTGGCCACCTCATCTCTTTTTATCGAGGTTAAGTAATTGTGGAGCACAAGCAACCATGAATCCCGACGGTGTAGGTATTGAGGGTTAAAATGAAAGACAAGAACGCTGTCGATGTATTTAACAGAACCACTGTTAGTGGATAATGTAATTTTCTCAATGTATCCTTCTATTTTTACGGTAGAGGAACTTAATTAGAAAGAGAAGTGTCGATGCATTCGTGTCCATAACTTCACAACACGGAGAAACACTCGTAGTTTAATCAGAGAATTTCAAGGAATTCTCTGGAGACGGATTAAACTCTATGTAATTGTGTGATACTGTTTGCGCTGGTGATTAATTTCCTTCTGAATTGTAAGTAATTTAGCCTCTGCTTGAAGCGCATTTTGTATTTAAAGGAGATACAGCACTCAAACAAATTTGATGAGAAAACTTTAAAGATACATCAGACGTCTCGAAATCTTTATAATTAGGAATGTCATCAAAATGGATAATTGGGGTCAAAGTAAATTGTTCGTAAGGAAAAAATAGAATATTGAAGATGCACTTAAGATATTTCAATTAAGAAATGTCAATGCCAATAAAGAAACATGAAGAATGAATCTCTTCCACCAATATTTCATCTCCCACAGTTTGCTTAATAATCCAAACGTATTAGAATCATATACTTCTTACTTTCCTATTATACAGAATGTATAAGAGAAGTATTGTAACTAGTCGGAAAAAAAATTAAGAGCCTATTTTGAAATTTTGGCGATGATGTCCAGTATGTATGTGTTATTAAGAATTTTGTTTCCCCGATAACTCGCGAACAAATTGATGCATTCAAACAACAATTGAGTTTTGACTTTGAATGCACTGAGAATAGAAACCTATTTCTGGACAGAATATAAGCATTTTATTGTCCAGTTAATTCTGTGTACAGATTGCTAAACCGCAATTCCGTACGTCGCTCCGTTTTCGAGATACAGCAAATTCTTTTAACAAAAATATGAGCTGTCTTTTATTTTAGATCAGCATATAAAGCATTTGGTGGTTTAAAATGGAAGATTATACTGTACATGAATTTTCAAATATGTTATTCGGGTGAGTACTATGTAAATTTCAGTGGATAAATATGTTAAAAGCGATTTAAATTTTAAATATATTACGAATCTAATAATTATTTGATATTATCAATTCTTTTCTGGAATTGTTGTTTAATTTTTTTATTGCTATATGGGTTTTTAGTTCTTATTCCATTTTGGTATGAATTATAATTGGAAAGTTGAATGTGGCACACTCCAGATTTTTAAAGGAAGTATTAGTAAAGAAGTCAGGAAAAAGTTTATAAATTTATGATGTGGACTTTCATCAAAATTATCATCTTTTCCAGGCTTCTTCCAACATCGTTGTCAAATATAGACGATTTTAAATATAAAAATGTACACCCACCCTTCTATTCCATTCGTGGTGAATTCAAGTGATTGATCACCGACAGAGTGGGGGTGACGAAGTGTCGAAAGAGGGCTTTGTCCTTCCAGTTGATGCTCCGCTCTGACGGAAGGATTAGGAGCGAGGATTTTAATGAAGTCGCAGAAAAAAGAAAAAAAAAAGTTGGGCAGCGGAAGTGTCAGTGGGGACGTGGTCAACCGGATGTTGCTGTTGTGCGGGAGGGAATGGAATCGGACAATTGGATGAAACTGGACAGAAAAAGAGAATGCGGAGTCAACGAAGAAGAACTGAAACCTCATGCTTAACTCTACAGTCAGCACTTCTTGATTGTTCCACGTTCAGTTTTTCAAATGAACATCGAGGACGGTTGATTCGTCAACGTTTTATTCGCTGATGCGATAGAAATAGATAGTACCATTTACGATACTTTATTGTAGATAGAATTTTATGAGTCAATACGTATTAAATGAAAATATATATTATCTGAATATGAAGAAAAGTCTAAGAATTTTCCAATCTAAAAATGTTAACGGAAAAAAGTTTCAGCATTCTCACAGAACAATTATCATATTTTTACTATTTCGAATGACAACTTCTGAATGATAATATGATATAACGTGTTCCTCACTGATCTGCAATATTGCCAAAAATAAAGTAACTTTTGATATCCTATATCTTGTTTGTGGCTAGCAAATAACATCTGCGTAACTAATGAAGTACATTACGTAATGTTGCATTACGAAGTACATTACGTCATTTGGCCCTTAAAATGAACTCAGGGTTGGGAACTTGGAAAATAAAATTTCAAATGTTTGTGAGTTAGATAAGCGCATAAAATAGACGTTTTGCATTTTTTTCTTTGGAAAATTTTGTATTCATGTTTATGAAGTTTTCAAGTATTTCTCTTTAATTAATTATGACAATTTATCGTTCGAAAACTTGAAAATATTTTCTGGGCAGCTGAGAGTGGATTTGAAACGCGTTCGACTATCCCACCCAATTACGACGTTTTGAATTCAAATAAGTCTTTTCTTGGTCTTTGATGCATGTTTTACAGAAGTAATTCAATGTGTTGGACCATGGCGTTGTAGAAGACGAATCTACAGGTTTCAAGTGAGTTTGTCATTCCAGGGCCATTCTGCAAATTTGTTTTCTCCATCCCGAAGGTAATTTATAGCCCGACACAAGATCCAAGTGATTCACCATGTACGCAATGTCGTGGGAGTAAATAAACTGCACATGCCGCGACTTATATCTTTTTCCTTATAAANCGTCCCGAAGGTAATTTATAGCCCGTCACAAGATCCAAGTGATTCACCATGTACGCAATGTCGTGGGAGTAAATAAACTGCACATGCCGCGACTTATATCTTTTTCCTTATAAACGTCTTCCCATGCGTGTTTCAAAGGTGTTAGAGAATTTACCTACAAAATACGCTGTATTCTGCAATAGTTTTGTCTTTGTAAGCGTAATCAATGGACCAACTATTGATAAAGTTGGGTGTCGTGAAGCAAAATGTATCCTAAACCTAACGTAATTATATTCTTTGATGATTTTGTTTTGGTGATAAACAAATGTATACAATGTAAAATGATACAAAATAATCACCAAAATCTGTTGGATATTCTCATTTCTTAACCTCTCTGCTTTGAGGTAAAACCCAGATCACTGAATCAAGCACCCTATTTTATGGTACCTTTTAATAGTTGTCACCTGTACGTATGACTTGTTTATAGTCAGAATATCGGAATTAATTCATGTAGATTGTGCTAATTAATTTTTAATAAGGAGAATAAATGATGGAGAGATACCGAAACTCTCTTTTATGAAAACGTGGTAGAAAAACTTCTAATAACGTTTTTTAATATGTCATTTATTTTAATGAATGATGATAAGTATCAGCTCAGTCGAAATACGGAATTTCGCCAGTCTAGTTCCGAGTATTATATGAATCTTTCGTGTTTACTCTGTGAAGCCAAGCGCCGACTTTGCCGGCATTTGTCTGTTGATTCTCGAGCGGTTTTGTGAGAAATGTAGAGCAGTGCATGCCTATGTGTTCGATTACAAGATTGGAAAACGTGAAATCTGTTTCAAATCAGAGATGACGTTTCGTTGATATGCTTTACAATTCCTTCGATGCTTTTCGTAACTATTATGAAAGATAGTGAAGTTACCATTGAAACTATTTACTGTTGTTTACAATAATTATATTTTCTCACGTCCGATTCTGGAGCTGTTCTCAAGAATGGTCTGACTAATTTTGACGAATTTGCGTATTTTGAAATGAAAAAGCAATGNCTAATTTTGACGAATTTGCGTATTTTGAAATGAAAAAGCAATGTAATATGGTCTCCTATCAAAGGTAGATCACTTTCTTTCTAATATTAAAAATACATACATTATGGATTTCATGAATAAATAACTTTTTTTGTTCACATTGTCAAAGCGTACACGAAAAAGTCAAGGCGCCCTATTTTGAAACAATTTTGTATCTTCTGTTATGTCCACCTCTGTCACAACACGTGAGGATACGATAAAACATTGAATTCACTCTTTAATCGTGGAAGAGGAAAAATTTACAGCGAATGGTATGGTAATGCAAAATTATCGTATCGAGATAGTTTTTTTGTGGGGCTTTAGTTTTGATAGTTACATGTGTAATTTTCACAATGTACTAGATCAGACTATTCTTTTTTTTTTTTTTTTTTACACGACTTCTCATTTTGTGTGAATGACGAATTGCAAATTGATGATTCGGCAACAACCATTAGCTTCACGATATTTACGTTCGTAATTGGATGCCGCTGTAATTTGTTTTCTCAAAGGACCTTGCTCTTGGATTACTGCTAAACCATGTTCCTGGCTCGCACAACAACCATTAGCCTACTTTTATCTCTTGGGTCAGATTAACGGACTCACAACGCACGAGATTCCTTGGCAACGCACATGATCGAAACATATGTTCTTATTTAACAAACTTTCTATTATTTCTAATTATTACGCCCCATTTCCAAAGGAACAAAGGTTCGTTATTTAACAGAGAGAAGGTATGTCCGTCTCGTTCAATATTGGAATTCATGAGTTCCACCTTGTCATGAATAGAACTTCCATTCAGCGTCGATCGCTATACGTAATCATTGCTGGCTAGCAGCACACACTACGGCTAATACTAGGAACGAGGGAGGGCTCCGTCACATAGCTGAAGTCTCCGGGAAACGGTATCCGTCAGACCTGAATACTAAGTAGTCAGATCGGGATAATGATGCTATCGTTTACAGTCGAACAGTCTGATCCAGACCGTCGTGACTTATCACATGAATTTCACCCGTGTTCACACTTTGCAAATCAATTGTCCGCTGACTCTAAATAGCCTTTTAGCTGTTCATAGGTCTAAGAAATAAACATCATTAGGTACCAATATGTTTGAAAAAATCAGACAGAAAAGAAAAGATGAACCTATATTATATCGTCCATGGTAAGCTGAAAATGGTGACGGATATGGATTCCAACCCCGCACATCCTGGTCTTGCCTGGTTGCTGTACCATCTTTCGTACAGTATCCAAACTTTAATCCACAAGTAGGTATTTACAAGTTCAGAGAAGTATTAAATCGATAATTGTGTATTTCAAACATTTTATCTTACATCCCTCCAATACTGTAACTTGTCTTTTCTCTATCAGTCAAATTCAAATAAGTTTTAAAATTTTGAAGAACGACCGCACTTTACCGTACTTGTCCGTGTCATATTACGTTTACTATGGACGCATGCACCTATCCCCCTTTCCTTATTTGGTTTTAAACCATTCATTGGCAAGAAGATCACTCCGGAGTTATCTACACTTAAGCTCCATTGTAAGCTATCACTGTAAGTGTCAAGGTACTATTTGAAATATATGAGGCTAGGGAAATTCATAACGAGTTAATAATTCAAGATAGGATCATATGCCAATCATTTTTTATTTTCACATCTCTCGATGTTACTATAGTTTGATCTGTCCAAAGAAACATTATTAATACTATGTAGAACATAGAACGTTAGGCATGGTAAAAATTTACCTAAAATTATTGTCATACATTGATATTGCGGTTACAAATTCTATGCGTTAATAAATACTTGAATAAGACCTTGTTTATAAGCAAACATGTATTTGTATAAAAGTTGTACTACATGTCAATATAGTAAATAATTTAAAACACGTTAATTAGCGAGAAATGTTGTGTAATGTTTCTTGCCTGTTAATATAATAAAGAATTTAAAACACGTTAAGTTTAATTTTAGATATAAAATATATTGTTCAGGGTCCGAGATGTTTCTTAAAGGAAAGAACGTTCCACAACGTGACTGTCTTGTTTCGCGTGAATATTGTATTGCAACGAGAAAAAGTATTGATTGACCTTCACTTTCTCAGAGCAACTGTCCAGTACAGGATTTATATCTGAGGATAGAGGATAAACAAACAACACATTATGCTGTCAACGTATGAGAGAATAAAATGTCGTTGAACACGAGCTGTTGAAATCAGTCATATCTGCTAAACTATTTGTAAAAAATCATTTTTAAACATCTATTGATGCTTACTGACATTACAATTTAATGTTAGTGAATCTTATTAGTGTCGCCTTTTTTGAAGAAAAGTACTTTTCGTTGTTAATGTACATGCAATCATGCTACGTAAGTGGACAATGCAATATTTCCTCGTTCTTCCTAATCACAATATCTTCTTTTATAAGGATCATGTTTCAATATCATTAGTATGGAACAGAAGTAATTCCGCATCAGAATTAGTGATGAATTCGCTTATACAAATTCGACTCTTCTCTTTTCGATAATTTTCTAATTACGCCGCAGAAGGTTCATGGACAATTAAGAGCAATTAATTTGTTGTAAATTAAATATTACAAATAAAATCTATTTTTGGCGACTAACTTAAGCCAGATCATCAGTAAGAGAAGAGGTAAGCGATTATAAATTAATTTCGACGAGTCCGTTAGCATACAAGGGTAATATTTCAAGCAGATAAATTATTTTAATGACCTAAACTCGTTAATTTATCTACTTGTTTAATTTTTTGTGGCGCTTTACGGCTCGTCGAAACCGAGGTCATTAGAGCCCTAAAATTCTGTACAGGTAAGGAAAAAGCAGTTACGCACTAAGGAGAGCCAACATAGCTCTCCCCGCGTGTGGGACTCGCCGAATGGCTCAACCATACCCACTAAAAACCCTCCTGAATTACAATATATCAAAACATATCTCAAAACCAAAAATCTAAACTTTGAGGACAAAAAAATGTGTGGGGGACAAAAATTGAAGAAAATGATAGATACTCTAGCCCTCGCAACCCACAAGCGTCGGGATCGAAAAGAACAATGGTGACCAAGAAAGGTCAGGAAAGAGAAAGGAAGGAACCTACCACAAGTAAGTGGAAGTAATACCAGACTCAGTTCGGGGCCCCGTGTTTGCCAAACACGTACTTACTAGATTTAAGTTCCCTGGGGGGGGGATTCCTGTTGAACAGCTTGTTACATTTCGTTCACAACAAAATAGTTTCATGTAAAGTGATGTATCATTTGTGACGTAAAATTTGTTTGTAATAACACTGGCTGGAGTTGCAGTAAATCAACTTTTCTTCAGATCAACTCTTCACAAATCTCTTAGAATATTTAGAAAACCAACTAACGAAAAACATAAAATCAGTGAATGGCCACATAAATTACAAAATAAGAATTTAAATGGTGTTCTCTCAGGAACAGCGTATCTCTGAAATCACCACTCGAGAAGTGACAAACAAATGCCAACTAAAATGGGACTTCTTATCGAAGGGTACACTCAAGGGCATTCTCATATTTCATATAGATGAGCAAAAATGGGTGAATTTATGTACTTTTGAAATTTAGGGTATTAGTAACGTTCAATGAAATATGTGTATTTTTAAATCATGAAAATAATCGTAAAATACAGAAGAGGGTGAAAACAATTTCTTCTCTGAAATTATAATTGGGCAATGGTGATGTATTCGGTTTTAACGTAAAATAAAAAGAAAGTTATTGTCAATCGAAAAAAAAAACATTTATTTTTCCAAAGTTTTCGAGAACTTATGTTGTCATCTTCAATGACCTATTCTGCTCTGGTGGAATGCTTTACAAGCACACCCCTCCAGGACAGAGAAGGCCACTCAAGATGACACCATACGTTGTCGAAAACCGCTTAGCAAAATAACTTTTTTTTTTCGGTTGACAATAACTTTCCTTTTATTTCTGATTCCGAAATTGCATTAACATAAAAATTGAACTGATTATTATTATTTTGGTGGCTCTAGACTCTTTCAAGAGATGACTGTTTCAAGAATTGAAGAGTATTCTAGTAGTGTATTCTACTTTAACCAAATAAAATACAATGGAACATATTTATTAAAACTAAACCATCGGGAATCGTTAAGTGACATCGTAATATACCTAATATCTCATCAACATTTTTCCTATATAAAAGTCAGGTGTTCATTAGAAACTGTTTAATATATTTTGCTTTTTTAATGGATTTAGGTACAATACTTCAGATTTTTGGGGAAAACAATTAAAAATACTTTTCTTGACTTTGGGATGCAAAAATTGATTTTAAAGGGAAAATTTTTAAACTTCTAAAGAGTGGCAAGGAAGTTACTCGTTTAAAATTCAAACAAAAAAAAATATTATGAATATTTTGGTATTTGATTGTCATTTTGTCTTTTATTTTTGTGGACTAGTGGATTCCTTGTTGCGTGAAGCGAGCGTATTGCGTTCGCTTATTAACCTTCGGTTTTTTAGGGTTAAAACACAAATCATAATTCATTTTCTTGTTTTATAGCACTTGCAAATTTTCACAGCGTTTAATATTTCAGAGGATGGGTACCGGACGCCCAAAATCGTACCTGAGGAGGGGTAGCATATTTGAGTTGTGATTGACTTGACAGGTCTAAGAGCCTACGCCACCGAATTGATTTTCTGTCAGATATTTTCTTTCCACGGTCTTTTGTTTGGTTCTAATACACAAGAAGCTTAAAGGCGATGCTTACAAACATTGCCGAACTTAAAACACTTTTATTACAATATTTAAAAAATCAGTATATATTATCAGCAAATTTCGAAAAATTCTAAGTCTGCTAAGGACAACTTCAAAGCACCTGGCCTATCCAAAGGTGTAACCACGAAAGAATACGTACGGTCGTTCCGATATCGTAAAAATGTGAACTACAGTACATGATATCGAATCGGAAGCAAAGTATCGATGATGATAAAGTATCGATACTTTTACGGTTCTTAAGCAGTAGGTATCATGATACTATACTTATAATTTTTACTGATTTTATTCCGTTAATGATCATCAAAATGGTCTTGGTGCCTATGAGCTCTACATGTACCTTCTCACCTATTCGCGAGAACCCAACTTACGAGGTACACAAACGCAGCAGAGTTAAACAACATCTCTTGTTGCATCGTGTGTACCAACAGGGGATCAAATAGTGCGTTCGTCCTACGCCAGAGGATGAGCTGCGCGTAACAAGCCAGAAACGTCATCATCTCAAGAGCTCTTGAAATACAGAAGTTACTAGAATGCGCATTAAACTGTATTTTATAAAAAGTGTATACTATGTATTGTAACGAAAATTAAGTTTTTGGTGTTTTAGCTGATGGCTGTGCACTCTAGCGCGCCATGTATTATGACGTATAGACGATGGATTCTCGAGCCAAGAAGAAAATAGTTCGAGAATAGGATAAAAGTGGCGTGTCTACTGGGCTTTGGAGCTTTTTGGATGGAATGGTTGGAGGAGGAGGTATTCTCTTTTGGTGACGGAGAAGGAGAGGAGATTTTTGATGGGACGGTTTGCAGATGACGGTTTCTCTTCTTGGTCATGGATGCGAAGAGTGGCAGTTTCTTTTGGAGATGGATGCGTCGTCCCTTGTGATGGGTAGTAATTTGACGCTTCCAAACCTTCGTCGCCCTCGCTCTAGATATTCAACTGTGTACCCCTGAGCGTCAAACTTGCTCCGTCATGAAGGATAGCTTCCTTGGCACAGGAGCATTGGTTCAATAAATAATCATTCTATTACTCATTTTATTACAATGAATATTCATTTTATTGTTAGAAAACGTTTGGGGAACTTCATTGTGGAGAATTCTTGCATTTGGGTTACACCAGCCGAATTTCTTTTTGGCAAATTTAATTTTTACTGAAGAGGTGTTTCCGGAAAGACTGAGAAGTAGGGAAATGTTCCAATCAAGAAATGACATATTTTTTGACATATTTTTTTGCTATAAAACGTTACCTCTTAGTAATATTCAACTAGTGTCATGAGCTGAGCTATTAAAATCATCTCTGAACTTTAACAAATACATGTAACAAAAGGGATTTTTTGGTACATTGTACAGCATTGAGAGATACGTTTTCCAAACCTCGCCACACATTTGTACATAAATAATATTTTTTGTAAATAAAACGCCCTACTGAAATTGAATGTTTTCCAATTGTAAATGTACTTATTTATTAGAGTGTTATATTATTACTTTTTCATTTGTGTATTGTTTATTATTTTTGTGGACGGTGAGACATTTTCTGTTCTCCTGGCATCCATTCTTCACTGTCCGTGTCCGCGGTCAGTAACCGGGAAATTTACGCTTACAGTACAGTTAACATACACTCTGAATTAACATATTTTTTGCGGGGAGGAGAGTCCGGTTATGTTTGTCTATCCCCGTCGTTTCACCTCAGAAACAAACTTAGCTCAGTAACCATGAAACTGGTCTCTGATTGACGCCAGCGCGACTTGGTGCCCTAAGATCACAGAAAATTACTCATCAGTGAAGCGTAGACAAAAATATAAATACTCAGCGGTCTCTGTTGTAGGTTAACCGTGATAACATGAGTCAGAAGATACTGTGAGGTGTCGCCCTCTCTCTCGCACACCCGCTTGGAGGAGAGAGGGAAGAAGGTGTGCAATGTCTTGTGTGCAGTAGTCAGAATGGGGTATCGAGTATCCCCCAGCCCCCCAAGCAGATGTGCGAGAGAGAGAGAGAGAGTCACCTAACTTCGTTTCCCCTTCGGCCAACGGGTACATAAGACCGCTAAGTCTATTCATATATGTCTATGTTGCGAAGTAAGGGCTAAAAAAATGTACACCATTTGTGTCAAAGTTCTTTGCGAAAGTATCTATTCTGGGGAATATTTTCTGTGGGGGATAAGGGGAAGGTTATTGAAGTATTATGTGATTTGTAACGGGGTAAAGGCTTGCGTCGTGTGTGTGTGCGAGAGAGAGGGGAGTGAATGACAATATTTGCGTTCCGTAATATATGAAATGTCCCTTACCCTCCGGACACAAACGTAATTACGAAATCAAATTATACATTCATTCCGTTTTATGTAAACACTTATCTAAAACTATTGAATATTTGTTTTAAAATACTATCGGCCAAATTGTTAATATCCAAAAAAGTAATGAATAAATAGCAACGACAAGCTAGAAAAGACATTCTCTCGCAACAAAATGACAACTTTCCTATGATATACTAAATATTAATTGCTCATTTATTAGCAACAAAAATATTTATTACCATTGTACAATTATTAAAAAGACATGGCTTTTATAACTTGACGTCAAGTTACAAAAGCCATCAATAAAATTCAAATAAAATTTAATGGTGTTGAAAATTGTTTAAACAATTAATTGATAATTTATTACCAACAAAAGAGTAACTTTTAATAACTTGTTTGCATGAGAAATGAATTTTTTATTCTAAGAGTCATGGAACGTTACAAAAACATTAGTATTATCTAGTGTAACATTTTTAAAAAAATAATAAATTTCAAATTGTTCGTATAAATTATTGTCAATTTCTTACCAATGAAAAAATGAAGTTTAATTTTAAATTTTTAATAAAGTGACATTACGAAGAATTTGCAATTACTGAATTTCAACGATTTTATAACTATAAAATGGTAATAATTTTTTATTATAAAATGGTAATCTTGTCGTTGTTTGAATAAGTATATGATCGTTCATATTTAAAAGACTATTAAATAGGAAACCGCGTCATGGTAACGAGTGTATTACAAAGGCAAACTTATTCACTGCATTCTCTCCTTTTTTCGCATCTAGTAGTCTCTTCTTTTATTCTTTCCAGCCCCTCCTTCATTTCTTATGAAACCCTTCTCTACTTACTCCACCTGCTCGCTCCAAAGTGCTCTTCTCCGTGAGCGAAGACGCACTCTGTTCGTCAACTGTCATCTGAGGCGCGCGGCGCCTTAACGCTGTCAGCGAAGCATCAGGCAACGAGTGAAAGAAAGGATGGAAGTATAATCGTGCGCCATTTTGATTCCTATAGACCATTGTAGGTTATATAAATTGTAATGAAATTGTAATAAACAAGATACGCATTATTAATTACAATTAGATTCAACATTAGAGATTTCCTAAAACTTTTTTTAACTATTGAAAAAAAATATGGTTTAAAACTTAAGTAAAGATACATCAGCGTATATAATGCATCTTTAAAGTCACAATTCAATATATTCTGAATATAGAGACGGATGAACAGTAATAAACGTCATGTTATTTCCGATAAATACAATAAATTCGATAGAACAGTTTTAAAGAATAAAATATATAACGGTACATGTGCACATACTTCATGTTTTGTTTTAAGTTAGAGGATTTACTACGGAATTGTGAAATGCACATTTTGAACAAGAAATTTACTATTAGTAGGGTAATGTTCCCCAATCTGGACTCTTCCCCTAAATCGGACCACCCGGTCCTTGGCCGTTCATTCTCCTCAACTCCAGTGGCATCAAGTGTAAATAATATACTAGGTCTCTACTAAATGTGATAGGCTTTACTTGGGTTTTATTAATCCGCTATTACGTGTTTTGAGCCTAGAAATAGTTTTTACACGGTGCTAAATTTTTCATTACTTCTCCTAGATTTTGGCAGTTAATCATTCGGAGTTTTATAAATATTCTTAAATGGTTGAAGGTTAATGTTTATCATAAAACCGCTTCATGTAGACGTTTGGTAAAAAAGTTGGTTGGGTTAACAAAATTTAGGCTATGGTCGCGCAAATTGGATTCATTACTTTTCCTGTTTAAAGATTTTGTACACATTCTTGAAATTATCTTGCATATTCAGAGAGAATAATGCGGAAGGTTGATTGAAAATGGTGGAGTCCGCCTAAAATAGCTAAAGCTATTGATACAGTTCGTGGAAAGACAATGGATGTGAAGAAGGTCAGCAAACAGTTTAATGTTTCGAAAACAATACTTGAAAGGTTGTCCAACATGGAGTACTGTGCGCCTGAGGAATCACCAAAAGCTAAAAAGGGAAAGTCTACTCTTTCTTTTTCTTTCTTTAACCCAGCCTTTTCCCACTTCATGTGGGGTCGGCGAATGGGGATGGGTATATGATGCTTCATTTGGTTTTGACTGGGGAATACTAGGGTGCCGGATGCCCTTCCTGCCGCACCCCCCCCCCCTGAAGCGGTGATTATGAATGACATGGGGGTGAATGATTGTAAATGAATGTTGTGGTGGAATGATATGCAGGGGAAACGGGAGAACCCCGAGAAAACCTGCCGCGAACACCGCTCCGTCAACCACCTCGCATTCTACCCGGATCGGACCGGGTTTGAACCGGCGTCCCCAGAGGTAGAAGACGAGTGCGTTAGGCACTACGCCACGGGCCGTAAAAAGAACAATTTAACCAAAAGATTTTTGGGTAAAGATATTGAAGAGCTGGTTCACTGTTTTCTTGCAATGGAATCATTAATTTTTTTACTGACTTGGAATGACTTGGCCGTAAAATCAGCAGAGAGAAATAATATTAAACATTCTTTCACAAATAAAATAGCAGGGATTCAGTGCGTTGGACTTTTTCTTAAACACCACTAAACCAAACTGTCAGAATCGAAGCCTATAGTAACATTCTATAGCAGGACTCTTGGATTCAGCAAAGAAAAACAGAGAAATTCTATAACCTTCTGGAAGTTTATTGTATTATGTTTCCTCTGATTTAATATTGTTTTCTAATTTTGTTTCGTGTTATTTTCATTATTTTCCAAATCACCAAAATGTATAGTTCTTGAAAATAATTTTTGTCCATCAAATGTGTCTATATTTCTCCTAAAAGTAAAATGTAAATTATGTATAACGTTGTTGAGTAATATTACATATTTTTAAAACATAATTTTTTATTATTTTCTAATTCTTTTCGGTCAAAAGCAAATTAGGATCCGGTTTCGGACACTTTCGTCTTCCTTTATAATTGGACGACTTCCATTTTTTTATATTATTTACATGTTATCATGATTGCAGATAAATGATCGTGCAACGTTATATCTTCAAAAAGAAACATGAGTTACATATGTTTTCACAAAACTATCATCTTACTGAGATCTGCAAATCAACATGTTGTAGTCAAGACAGCCATTATTGCAAAAAATGTATCTAGAATGATCTGAATATTTTAATGTAACATAAACCTAATCAAATTTTTAATAATCAATTCATTCCTTCGAAATTTTTGTTCCTGCTCAGTATTATACTTTGATAATTTTCTTATAGAAAAAATACGAAAAGTTGGGATGTGTAATATAAACATCGAAATACTGTTATTCAAATAACATGCGATGTTGTTTCGGTTGCAAATCTTTTAATTTATGTTTGTGGAGGGTGCCACTTAAAATAAAGTGTCCTTATCTGGTACCTGGTCACTAAATCTTCACGATTTTATATCATTTTATCAAACAATTCTATCTTTTGAGTTTCTCTTGAAAAGTTTTCCGAGACATCTGATTAGACGTTATTTCGCCCATTTACATGGCTTATACTGAAATGAACAAACGGTTGTTTGTTGCAAAGCGGATAATTCTTGAAAAAATAAGCACTGAACGGTATATAAATTCGCGAAAATATTAACTGGAAATTTGCGGAGATCATTAGAACTTCACTGGTATAAACATTGTTTTTGTAAATTCTCCTAATTAATGAAGGATTTTCAGGAAAAACTGAAAAATGCAAACATTTTTGAAAAATCAGATCACTATAACTGGGATGCAAAAATGTAAAACGAGTCAATTTTCAATTAACAATCATTCACCAAAGCCGGGACGGAGAAGAAAATCTCGACACACTCAACTTTCCAATTATAATTAATAACAAATATTCATGTCACTAAAAACCCAAAACGTAACAAAGTAAAGAAAAAACTAAAAAATAACAACAAACATATTATAATCATTATTAAACAAGATGAAATATTTAAAAATACAATCGG
>NNCF01126978.1:616531-627816 GCA_002313205.1 Laupala kohalensis
TATTTATATATATATATATATATACATATATACACACACACTTAACTCCAAAACACCATAATTAGTCTCTTTCAAGTATAGATAGCATTAATTGTATTCCACATTTAACTTTTTGAAATAGTCTTATAGGCATATTTAAAAAACGCACCTCCAAGATCGGTGTAACTGAAAAGAAATAACCCTTTTTTGCAAAATGAAATTTCGCTGTATCTCGAAAACGATGTTACATACAGGGATGCGGATTAGCAATCTATACGCAGAATTAACAGACCAACCAAAATGCTCCTTTCAATTTTTGAATTTTATGAAGCCGGAAGCGGGTGTGTGAATGAAGTTGGTATGAACCGTTCAGAATTAGGCTTCTATTCCCAATGCATTCAAGGCCAAATCTCAAGTTTGGTTTCGAAGCATCAATTTGTTCGTAAGTTATCGGGGGAACAAAATCCTTAACATACAAACACACATACATTCATACGACATTGGACATCATCACCAAAATTTGAAAATATACTCTCCTGGAGTCAATTTGCAAAGATCCGAAGAGATCTCAAAAAAAATTTCAATCGATTACAATACTTTCCTTACACACTGTGTAATTGGAAGGTAGAAAGAGTGGAATTGTGTTATAAGTGGGAGCTTCATAAAGACGTTTTACTATATAAGTAAAAGGAAATAGATAGTAGGACTAATTTTCATTAGAGAAAGCACAGATGTTAGCATATAACTTGCTCTCGGAGTTGACTTGATGATGAAGACGAGTAGTGGTTCTGTCGTGTCAGAATGATCACACTTGAAAGTGGATGAAAGCCCGGTGGTCGTTTGTCATCCGCGCGAGAGGCAACGAAAAAACGTTCTTCACAGATGGCGTGGAGGAGAGGAAGCTTCATCTTTCATCTTATCCTGGGATGATTTACAGATTCACAGCAGTAATATCTTACTGTGTACTTACATTCAGGAATTGATGATTCAGTAAAAATAGGAAAATTACTATTTTTAACGTACTCAAATTGTTAAATGGAGCATCAAAATTGTAAAAATTTATATGAACAAATATGAAATTCCTGTTTCTTAGAATACCCTCTCTTAATTTAGTTTTGAATTAATTTTTGTAAATTCCAAAAGAAAATTCGTGTTACTAACTTTTGTATTAGACATTGTGAGTGATGTTCTCGAGGAGATCTAGAAATATCGCGAGCAAAATACAGATTTCTTAAACACTATTAAGTTGTATACAAAAATTATTTTTATATTTAATTTTCAATATTTTACATAAACATTGAAGGAAAATACGAAATAAATATAGGCGAAATATTAAGGAGAAAATATTTCTTTATAAGTGATGAACAGCATTGAAGAGTTANAAAATCTAGAAATAAAGCGAGCAAAATACATATTTCTTAAACACTATTAAGTTGTATACAAAAATTATTTTTATATTTAATATTCAATATTTTACACAAACATTGTAGGAAAATACGAAATAAATATAGGTGAAATATTAAGGAGAAAATATTTCTATATAAGTGATGAACAGCATTGAAGATTTACCAAAATATATCATGATAAATCAAACATTAGAGCATGCGACCAGTGACGAATCTAAAAATGGGGTGTTTTTCGTCAGTTCGTATGAGTTTCTGTCTATAGCAAAAATTCATATCAATCATTAATAACAGTTTTTCAAACTTAAATTCATTTAAGTCATTACAAATACCTTCATGTACAATGAAATTTTATACACCGAGATAAAACGAAGGTTTATGTCAACTTATAAGTTCATCGAAATATCTCATTAAATACAACTAACATTTTACCCTCTCTCATTGCTTAGATGCAGCAATGTAGGGAATAATGTTATGAACCAATGAGTTATTGCGTATTCTTATTTATGCTGAAAATTTACTTTGCTCAAGAAATTATTGGGTAAAAATTGCATACCTTTGTCACACCAAACAATAATTTTTTTAAAAGAACACAGCAGATAATCAAGATTAATATAAAATAACAAATCCCTATGATTTAAAATTCGACTTCTAATGAAGTATCTGACGAAAACTTAATATTTCATCACTTAAAATATGTCGAGAAAAAATAGCGTTTATTAGTGGTTAACATCACAAGACGTACACTATCGTTCACCTTAGCTCGTAAACGAACTGAAAGTTCAACTATTGCGAATATTCGTATTAAAAGGGGTTGGTTCAGAACAGAGAGGGCAGCGAGGAACTACAGAGCATGGTCACAATGATAGCGATGATTCACGCTTCGCTAAGTCATTACGCTGGCTTCACACACACCGCGGGTCCGGGCAATGTTACGCTATCAGGTCAAAACGCCGAACTCCTGCAACAGCGCATGGCGTCGTCTCTTGTGCAAATTTGGTTTTCAAATCCTCACAGTCTCACTAATCAGCAAAGGGCCAGAACGGTGACCAACCGTTGCTTCGGATCATCCCTACTCGATTCATGCTGCAATCTACACACCACATGTTTCCCTTGGTTCCACTTAAGATTGTAAAGTAAACTATTCAAATCATTAACTATAAATTGACATATAACTATTGACAATCGTTTTTTCATTCAGAATTTTAAAGACAGAATAAATGGCACACAGTAATGCTCATAAACAAATAATACAATATTTTTAAAAAATATTTTGGTTTTTGACGATTGCGAAGGGTATTTTTTCTTTCATTTTGCGGCATCTAGGTGAGGTAGGATGACAATTATTTCAAAATATTGTTTTCCAATCAGAAAGAAAATACAAAGCATAATTTTAAAGCTTGAAATGAAGTAAAGTTGAGAAAAATCGATAGGAAAATCTCGAAATTGACATGTGACAGAAGAGGGATCAGAGAAGGGTAAACAAGCGATTATAAATGCATATATTTCATCAACATTTCAGTGAAAATGGATGGCGTACGGTCGGAGTTGCGGTTAACAACAGTGTAAAGTGAAAATGATTCCGGATTCAATTCCCAGCACGTCGCCAGGCTTTAGTAATCGTAAGCACAACTGAAATATATCCTGAAAAAATAATTTTTTTCCCTTTCCCTACTACGAAAACAATGTATCGAATGCAGCAACATAAGATTTTATGTGCTTAGTTTCTCTAATAAACTTAAGTTACAGATGAATAGTTTTTGAATTCTACTTATTTGTAGCATATCTTTTCTACAAAATTGAGCCAAATATTTTCACCTCTAATTGTCAAAACTGTAAAAAATATACAAATATATAAATTGTATAATTTTACGTAACAAATATAGAAAAACAGATTAAAACATGTCATGTTTCTTAATTCCTAAAAATTCTACTTAATTACTTTTTAGGTACGAAGTTGAATGGACTCAGTATTAAATATAATCGCTGTAAATGTGTCTTTTCTCAAGATAACGAACTTGTACTAGTTGTGTATCAGTAATATAGAAAAATCTAGTACGATTTCACCTTGACACCAGGAACTGAGATTTTAAAAAGGACACCGCTGAACTTCCTAGAACTATTATTTCACAAATGAACTACAAATCCTGGGTTGTGCAAGAAAGAAAGATGCATTGTTCATGAACTACCGAGCTACATATGAATAACCAACAAGATTCGGTATCACTTTTAAAGACACAATCCTGCACTACAACTCTAACATGCCTCATTTCATTTCTCGATTCATCATCGTTTTACTATCCCACTCTGCAGACAAGAGAAATTAATACAAAAAATCAGTCCGTCATATATTCGACTCAACATATCTCTTATTGATAACGATATAGTGAGGGAAGTATGATTATGTCACAGAGAGAAACACCTCTCACATCAAAAAAAAACAAAAACATTTACAATAGACATTTCAAGGTTTCAAGTGACTTTGCCGTTGACGAGCCCTAAAACCCCACAAAAAAGTAGACATTTCATTCCTTTCATCGGGTTTCTCTCTCTAAAAATCATCAAGTTCAATATTAATATTAATTTGTTCTTCCCACAAATACTAAGCACATCTCTGATCCATTTCAAAGTCCTTCTCCATTCGGAATTTTCGGTTTTCCTTTACGTACAGGCGGATTTCCCATGGGCGCGAATGTCATTAATACTTTTAATTTATTAATCTCGAATTTTTAGTGTACACAATATCTACAATTAATTTTTTAATAGTAAATGTATAATAATATAAATTTATTAAATAATGGTCTCTTGCTTGTTTCCGGAATTAGTTTAATCAGTAAAATATTTCTTAATAAACTTTTTAAACTGGGTAAAATGGAGACGACCAAAATATAGAGAAACGAGTTAAAATCAACCCTCTCCTAACAGAATGCTTTAATACCGCTCTCTTGTCCACACTGAGAAACGTATAAGAGAAAGTATGTGCACCACTAGTTACATTTTACCACCTCCTGTTGTAAAACACAAGTTTGCCATTGATGCGGAAATTCAAATGAGGTTTTGATCATTATAAACTTTACATATCCACAACAACAATATTGACTTCTTAAGCATGATTACTTTTAAAACTTTATCCGAAATTACCTGTTTTGTACTTATAACCTCTTTATTTATCTATTTACTTATTTCTACTTCATGACTTATTTTATGAAGTGATAATCAGCCCCCCAGTGGACTTACATCTAGTAAGTACGTGTTTGGCAAACACGGGGCCTCGAGCTGAGTCTGGCATTACTTCCACTTACTTGTGTGAGGCTCCTTCCTTTCTCTTTCCTGACCTTCCTTGGTCGCCTCTTGTTCTTTTCGATCCCGACGCTTGTGGGTTGCGAGGGCTGGGGTATCTTTCATTTGTCTCGTTGTAATGTTTTGATGTAATGATATATGTTTTGATGTGTTGTGGTTCGGGAGAGTTTTTGGTGAGTGTGGTTGAGTCAATCGGTGAGTCCCACACGCGGGGAGAGTCATGTTGGCTCTCCTTAGTGCGTGACTGCATTTTCCCTATCTGTACATAATTTTATGTCTCTAATGACCTAGATGTCGACGAGCCGTAAAGCCCCACAAAAAAAAGAAGAAAAAATCAGACCATCTTCCAGCTAACCATATAATTTAGGCGAAGAAATTGGCAAGGAGATATATAGGATGTAAGATACTTTCTCTCTGGTTACCCAATTACACTAAAGAACTCTTAACGTGCCTATATTCTTTCCGTCTACTCATGTCATTCTGATGAGTTCTTTCCGTTAGATTATAATGACCTTCTTCGAGTTTCCAGAGACTACATTGCTAAAGTGTAATATGCAGGTACGTAATTTTTCAGCTTGCTCCCAACTTTATTAAGTTGTATTTCATTTTTATTTGTTTTAATTAAAATTCACATTAAATATATTTATTTTTAATTTTATTTTTTAATGTAATTTGTTTCGTTTCCTCTTTTTCTAATATTAATTTAATTTTTATTCATATATTTATTCCAACATACCAACATCATTTTATGTTTTTATTTAACAATTATTTATATGTTCTATCGATTATGTTATTTTTTCAGTGTATAGAATGCTTCTGTTAAAACCTTTCTTTTTTAAACATTATACTAATTAATCATGTCTAGTTATTCGTCTGCCTTTTTGTAAATATTTTTCGTCACATCAACTCAAAATATTACAAAAACCTTTTATTCATTGTTACATTAGGACGAATACATTTAATTGGACTTCCTCAAACTGACTGATAATTTGTTTATTTCATTCATTAGGTTCCCTTTTATTCACAGAATTAACATACAAAACCAGAGAGAAAACAAAGAACACAAGACTTTCTTGGCAATTCTCGTTTGACCGAGATAATGGCTCGGATGGCTATTAATATATGTTCGAAGTAAAATGGGCGCACGGTTTATAATTAATCGAAAATTAATTAAAAGCAGCAATAATATAAGATAAGGCACATCATTACGAATAATTAAGTTTTTAAAACTTTGCATTGTGATGCGATCAATATGTCTTGAGGTTGCTCACTCGTCTGTTCATTTCACTGCCCGGTAACTATGATAACTGCGGACTAACATACCTATTGTAATTATTTATTATAAATAATATAATAAATGTAATATGAATCCTGCGCTTATCAGTCGCTGTTAATTTCCCCTCCCCGAACTTAATAAAGTAATTAACGATAAATTAATAAATTTATGGAGAAAAAAAAGTCACAAACTGTGTATTACCATGTGGAGGACAATAATCTAATTTGCTCTCCGGAAGCAAGCAAGGACTGATCCTATCAATTCCGATCAAGTGATCTAAGACAGAAACGGATTAAAAATTTCAGCTCACTCCTTAGATATGAATAAAAAGTTAGTCACGTGCTACAGTATCAACAGAACACCAACAAATTTGTATTTAATAAAAAGCAAAACAAATAGTTCACAATTATGTAATATTATCAATTTCTAAATCATTCGGAATATATCGTTTATAAATAGCAAAGTCTGAAAAACCTCTAAATTCCAGATATTACAAATTACATAAATAATTAAAGACTTACGTCCTTTACCGGACGAATACTACATGTTTATAATATTCGTCCGTTAAATACAAAATATATAATATTTGTCTGTTGAAGATCGTAAGGCTCTAATTATTCATTTCATTGATTATATAAGCGACGTTAATTATTACAATAAACCACCGCCCTTAGCCCTCCCACCTCTACCTAAAGGAAACCCGGAGAAATACCCGGGGCAGGATGTTTCAATATTATGTTTTACCGATTTGTCTTCATGTGTTCCGTCAGTAGACGGTAAATGGAAGATACGAAACCTGTAAATGGAAGATACCTACCCGTACGTATTTTGAAATATATAAAAGGTACTTACGCGACCTTTCTCTGAAATGCGACCGTGTAACATCGATGTTTCATCTCATTCAATTTTGGATTTCATGAAAATCATTAGAGGTGTTCTTGAAAATATTTCATATTTCAAGTTACAGTTACATATATTCCTGGAAGTAACCCAGCGTTGCTCGGGAGATTTTGCTGATATGCTACCGTCTAAATGAGGGGTGACCAACGCGCATAAAGTAAATATCTTTTACAAAATATATTTACTTTATAATGGTCAAAGTAGTGAAAACCCATGTATTAAAAAAATTCATTATTTGTGCATCTATATATTCAAAAACTAACAGTCGAAATTATGAGAAAAAATTAACTTTGATTTTAAAATAACATTCTTGCGAATATATGACAGATATTGCCAGTTTTATTTATGAGTTCACAGTTATGATGCGCACAGTTGATTGTTGATAGCAGAAAAGAGCAGAGCAGACTCAAGAGAGAATTTGCTTTTTGGTTTCGTTTTGTGTGATGTGGCTGCAGGATAATTATTTTAATATATCTGTACTTCAACAACATATTTAAAACAACAGCCAGGTAATAACTCCTATTAAATTAAAAATGACTTTTAATTTAACAATTAAAAATAGATATATTTAATATCTCTCTTATTTTCAGTATGACTGCAAAGAAAAGAAGAATAGTGGACGAAAACAGAAAGTATAGCGAGGAATGGGAAGAAAAGTACTTCTTCATAGTTTAAAATACAAAATTGTTGTGTTTAATTTGCCGAGAGGTTGTTGCTGTATTTAAGGAATATAATGTTAAGAGGCATTAGAAACAAAACAAGGATTATTTGAAGTTCGATAAAGAAGTGAAACAATCGAAGCTCAAGAAGTTTAAATCGCAATTAAAGGCTCAACAAAATATGATTGGCGCAGCATTACAACAATCTTCCAATATTGTTAGGACAAGCTATTCTGTTTCATTTTTGATTGCAAAAAAAAAAAGAACACATTTTTGGATGGTGAATATGTGAAAGAATGTTTGGAAGCTGTTGAGAAGGACATTTTGCCTGATAAAAGTAAACTGTTTTCGAACCTAAGCCTATATCGTCAAACAGTGTGTCGTCGAATTAATAACATTTCAAATGTAATTATCTTAAAACTGCACGACAGAATTCGATATTTCAAATACTGTTCCTTGGAATTTGACGAAAGCACAGACATTTCAGACTCAGCTCAGCTTGTAGTGTTCCTTCGTGGAGTAAATGAATCATTTCAAGTAACTGAAGAAATGTTAAATTTGAAAAGTTTAAAAGGCACAACAACAGGAGAAGATATTTTCCATGCTGTTGAAAACTGTTTATGCGAAAACAACTTGGATTTGGAAAAACTTTCTGGAATATCAACTGATAGAGCACCTGCTATGATAGGTAAAGAAAAGGGAGCTATAAAGTTACTAATCGATAAAATAGAATCCAACAACAAAACTAGTAACCGCTCCAAAAAAAGAGGATTTAATTATAATCCACTGTTTGATTCATTAACAAAATGTATATGCCCAAGTATTATCGATGGATCATGTTGTGCAAGTAGTTATAAAAACAGTGAATTACATTCGATCAAATGCACTTCCGCATCGACAATTTAAGGAGTTCCTGACAGAATTAGATTCTGAATATGGTGACGTATAATTCAGTCAAGTCAGATGGTTAAGTCGTGGAAGATGTTTACAGCGGTTTTTGTGAGTTACGAGAAGAAATTGACTTGTTTATGAAAGACAGGCAAAGACTTGTGCCAGAATTAAGAAATGATGAGTGGTCATTGGATTTGTGCTTTTTAGTGGATATTATCGAAAAACTCAATCAATTAAACATATCATTGCAAGGAAAAGGTAACCTTGTAATCGATACTTTTAATTACATCAAAGGATTTCAGAAGAAATTGTTATTTGAATCGCAATTGAAAAGTAATAACGCTCACCACTTTCCATTGTTGAAAGAATTTAAGAAATCAAAATGTAACAATTACATCAAATATTCAAAAGAAATAAGAAAACTTACAGCTGCTATTGAAAGCCGATTCAGTAATTTAGAGTTGGACAAATACAACAAAAATTTTAAAACATATTCATCTCCCTTTCATGTTGAAATCGAGTCGGCCCCAGAATATCTCCAAATGGAACTGTGGTTACAGTGCAATATTGAATTAAAACACATTTTTGAAATATCAGAATCAAAAATAGATTTTTATAACACGTCACAAAAGAGAAATTTTCCAATTTGAGAAATCTGGCACAAAAAGTTGTTAGCGCTTTTGGTTCATCTTACATCTGCGAATCGTTTTTTTTCGAAAATGAAATTGACCAATCACAAAACACGTTCAAATATAACGGACGCTAACCTGCAACACCAATTACGATGTGCAAATACCCAAATTGAGATCGGTTTGCAAAAGTTAAGTGAAAGAGTGGAGAAACAAATATCGCACTAGTAAAATAAATATTTTTTAATGATTTCATTTTTTTATATTTCATTTATATTTATATATGTTTTATATTTCATTTTTAGTGTTATATATTTCTTTACAATGTGCGTTTAGTATCATTACTATTATATCATCTATGTTTTCATGTAAGTATAATAGTAAACACAATAATAATAACTCATTATTTTTCACTCCAAAAACATATCTATAGAGGGTCTAAATCTGATATGGGGATATATAATTTTATATGCGGCCCGCGGAGTTATGATGCATTTCCAAAGTGGCCGTAAAATCATTTGGGTTGGCAACCCCTGGTCTAAATCTTCGTTATAATTTTTTATAATTAAAATAACACATTCACGTACGAAAACCAAGGTGATATCTCAATAATATGACATTTCAATATTTTTAGGAAAGGAAAGTTGTTTTGAAAGGTCTGGACGTGTCAGTTTGGTCTAGTCTGTATAAGTTCTTGAAACAGTAATAGATGTAAAGAAAATATTTAAATGATACTTTCAAGAATCACTTGGTGAGTCTCATTTCACTGTACTTTATTTCTAAGTTTACTTCTAAAGATTTGTAGTTTGTGGGAAAGTCTGCAGCACTTTTGCATGTAATTTGTTCCAAGTGGTTGGAATCCAGAACAACGCTCAAGGATTTACCACTTTCGATCTTTGTGGAGAGCATAGTCTTTCTTGGATGGGTGAATAATTTATTGTTACGTTCTCTTAGAATTGAGGTGTATTTCTTATTCTCTATTTAGACAATGTTCAATGAATGGTCATCTAAACATTATGAAAGATTATATAATATAATATTGTTCTGAAGACATATTTCTACAGTTAAGTCATGTTCAAATGTCAGAGAATACGTGTAGTATAACCCTTGACTGTCAGCGACGTAATGCAACGTATACTGCACCCATCTGTTATTATAGTCATCAAAATTATTCCTCTCGAATTTTTACTTTGAAAATCCAAAAAATTCTAAAAATTTGTCAGTGGATATCTGTATCCCTAGATTTGAAATAAATTGTTCCGACCTCGGACACGTTGGTTCCTGTGGTATCTGCGTGAACCCGTGGACGCAAACAGTTGAAGTGGTAGTGGTTAGAGGCATTGCATTATTCATTGGGAGAACTCGCCACTGTAACCGCGGATCCTCTTGGCTCCTTCCTTTATCCGTCGGAGGAAGTGCTGTTTGAATTCTCTGTTTGGGGAACGGCGCGGCGGGGTGATGGGAAACTTTCGCTGTTAATTCACATTGTGTTAAGTACTTAATCGAGCAGACGTTAAATAAAACGAGGAGTTACGCATGTTTATGAAAAACCACGTTCCAAGTGAGGAGAGTCTTGTTTTGAAATTCATATAAACACGGTAAAAAATATGGATTTTAATAGCTTTTAATAATTTTCTATTTTTACTTAAGTCGATCCATCTATTCTTGTAATGATTTAAAGTTTTATTAAAATATAAATTCTAGGATGGTGGTCATTTAGAATGTAGTGACCACCCTCTCGTTAAAAGTGCAAAAATAACGTATTTGCAATTCAGGTTTCGGAAAACTTATGTGGTGATGTTTACTGTGATTACTACTAAAAATTCTTGAGTTCACTTTCGAAACACAGGTCATCATTACAGATGATAATTTCAATTTTTGTTACTTTAATGACGAGTTCTGAAACTATTTAAACACCTTGAAAACACCACATATTAAAGAGAACTAACACCGCAAACTATGCTTATTTTCATGCTCTAATATTAGACGTTGTATGCAATAAAAATACAAAAATCAGCAATCCTTCATACAGGGTGACCACAATGAACCTATTATCCCTACCATAATATCAGTTCTCCTTTTTAAACTGAACCCTTATTTGTTATCGAACCCTTCGTGTTCATTTTTTTTTTTTTTTTTTGGGGCTTTAGGGCTCGTCAACATCAAAGGTCATTAGAGCCCTTAAAACTTGTACAGGTAGGGAAAATGCAGTTACGCACTAGGGAGAGACAACATGACTCTCCCCGCG
>NNCF01126978.1:628036-650688 GCA_002313205.1 Laupala kohalensis
AAGTGGAAGCAATGCCAGACTCAGCTCGGGGCCCCGTGTTTGCCAAACACGTACTTACTAGATGTTAGTCCCCTGGGGCGAGGTAGGAAAATGAAAGATACCCTAGCCCTAATGGCGTCGGGATCGAAAATTCGTGTTCATGTCATAATAAATCATAATGATATTCTTGATCAATTTATATTTTTCTCAATATTGAATTTTTGAATATTTTACTGAATTTAATAAATTACATTAAATATCATTGCCAAGGCCAACATTTCTATTGGCATTTGTAGCTAATACATCATTGTTAATCGAAGTAGATTAGTTACGCGAGTGAATTTGTCACGTTACACAAATGGATTATAATTGTTTACGTAAAACTGCTAATTTTTGAAAATATTGTGTAATTTTTTGATAAATTAACAACGAATTGAATAAATTATGTAATTCATTTTGCGTTACATTCAGTCTTTACAAAATATTATCTGTTTTTTTCACATTTCATTTTCAACTTTTTATTGAATTTCTCTAAATATTTTGTTTATTTCACATTCAACTGTTAGGAGAAGAGTGTGAAAATGATTTATTTATTAATATGATTGATTAAATTGAATTCGTGGAGAAAGAAACATGTGCGCCATGTATTCGAAGTATGTGACTATATATAATGTATTGTATGGGCTCAAACGTGTTTTGCATGACATTTAACATGATTTTTATTTTCAATTTAAGAATGCTTCCATTTTCTCTCAAATATAACATATAAATATTTATTTATAGAGAATAATAAACGGATAGCTTCAACACAAGGAAACATTATAAAAGAGTAGAAAAATATTCAATTGTTACCACGTATCAGAGACACAGACTAATAATAAAATGACCGACCAAAATGATGCTTACAACATAAATCTAATAATTATTTTAAACTTTTATCTATAATAGGTCTGCTACGTAAAAATACCGACTCAAGTGTTTCGTGGGTTATCCCTGAAGCACTTCGATCAGAACAGATTAGATGGTTCCATATTAGCTCCTTGAGAGCAAGTACGTGTGGACCCAAGCAGTTTTGATTGCTTCTAACTTTAAATTAATTTTTCTAATGGAAAGTTATTGTCATGTACCAATTGAACTAACCCTTTGAAAATAAGACATCAAAATTAATTTTTCGTTATAATTTGAAAGAAAAGTAGTCTGGATAGATATTCAATAACATGGACGTTTGAAGCTACAATTTAAATTGGTCAAATTTTCATGAAAATCATCCACCATGTGTCATGTCAACCACGTAACCGTAAATTAGGGTATATACGGCTGTTTACCTGCACCTTTTGCTTAATAGATTCTCGCGAGAGAGCTCGTTTTATGAAGTAAATGTTGAAACATAATAATATTGAAATGTTAATAATAAATTGTCTTTATTTAGTGGCGAAACCACAGGGTCTGCTCTACCATCTGACCACTTACGAAAATAAAAAAATACAATAAATACAGAAGAATTAAGATGGAGTGACATTTACATTTAAGTCTGCGAAAGCAAAACATGGGACCATCCCGGCAAACATTAAGCGATTGAGGAAAAACCAAGCAAAACCCTCAACAGACTGGCGGTTTAGGACCGAATAGGTTTATGTTTCCATATAATAATTCCCATAACAACATGATACATACATAATCAAAATTCTATTTACAGCTTGATAAATTATTTTAGTAAAACACCATTAGAAATATAAGAACAATGTAACTGTAAATTCTAAAAATGAAAGAATACAAAAAATTAAAGAAATTTTTGTACTAACAAATGTAGAAAAAAATACAACAGTGGAGCATCTTTAATCCGAACTTCAAGGGAAAGGTTATAAGTTTCGAGTTAAAGAGGACTTCGAGATAAGGAGTTTTTAACATTATCAATTTCGACTTATAGAGGCATATGTTATTAAAGTCATTAGAAAATAAAAAATTCGGCTCATGAGATTTATTTTACTACATTTGTGTTGTACATAATTGCATGACTAAAGATTATCTTATGGTAAAAGAACAACTTGAAAATATGCACATATTAAGAGAACTCTGTAATTTTCTTTCGAGTCAAGGAATTAACAGTTAACAAGGAATTCTTTGTCAATTGTATTTTCGATTGCAAACGAGGCACTAAATATATTGTCCTCGATATCACTACATCTTTTATTGAAACTACGAAATCATTTTATGGAATTGGTTATTGACGACAACGAAACTATAGTTTGGAGTTAAAGAATCTTGCGAAAAGAATTTCGATTTACAGAGGTCGCGAAGTTTACACACTGTTATTTCGAGTTATAGAGTACGCTAAATTTGTAGTTCGAGTTAAAGAGCGTGATATGTATGGATAGTACATCATGGGGAAATCATATTCAGTTCGAGTTATAGCGTCTAAATAATTCGAGTTGTAGGGTTTTTTGTACTTATACGGAAGGGAAAGGCTAATTTCTTCGTCTTAGAGAGGTTTTCGAGTTAAAGAGTCTCCACTGTATATAGTAAGACTTAATCGATTGACTCTGAACAAATAGTAGAAATAAAGAGTGAAAAAGTTTCAAATTTAGTGAACAGGAATAGACATGTAGATAGTCAAAATAAGAACTTAACAAAGAACAAGAATGGGGGGACTTATTCCCTGGCTTTCATGTTTCTCCCCATGGTCCAGCTTCGATAAAATTCCTCGTGTCAAATAACATGTGCACGGTATTCGAGATATGAGACGCCGTATTCTCAAAACCATCCTGCGCGGCGGTGCAGGGAGAAAGAGAATTAAGATGCTGTACGCGCCGGGACTGAAGCGCAGGTAAGGGTGTTGTACATGGCTGAAGGAGTTGGTGGTGCAGAACGTGTCGGCGGCGCTCCATCGATCGATGCTCTCCACGTGGGACACAGCTCCGGCAATGGAGGCGGTTTGGTGGAACGAGCGCTTTTGAGAGCTGCGACGGGCGGCGCAACCGAAATTGGGAGCTGCACTCCAACAGAATTCGGTTCGTCACTCAACTAAAAGTAGCGTATTTACAATTTTTAGTTCTATGCATTCGGAAATGTATCTGAGCGGTTGAGATTGGAAACTATGTACGTTACTCTACAATTTAGAGACCTAACATTGCCAATACCTTCCATACCGTTTTCTGGCAAGGACGTCTTCGGTTGGACGGAATATCAATTTATGCAATTGATCTGACGTCGAAAACAGAAAAGATGCGCATCAGGATTATTTAGGATGTTGCTTAACGTGCTTGACAGGTTGCCCGAACAAATCTTTTTTTAATACCCTATTTGAATCGAAGCTTTATGAGACCTTGCTTAAAGAATTTGAAACAATAAAATATCGGATTCAAAACTGTGTGATTTTTGAGAAAAAGATATTACACGCTCTTATTACACAGGTAAGACTGCGTTTCAAACATTAAATAAGATTCTCTGATCCGAATATAATTCTAGATGCGCATTATTTTTAGCTTTGTTTTAATAATTTGAAACAAAAATATGTTTTCTGATAAATAAATAAGCACAAGGAAAGTCAGTTTTTGTATGCTTGTTTATGGTCGATCCCACGAACACTTCCAACTTCCTATCATTCCATACATGTTTTAAAAATTATTTGTTTAAATGAAAGACAATAATTTTCGTAAAAAGAAGAATATCTACGAAATTAACTCAATCTTCTGCAACTAGTGGCGTCTCATACAGAAATAACTTCGATGTTTGCTGCACACAGTCACGTATTTTTCCAAGGACTACTGCGCACTCATAGTCACATGCCATCATCCGTGGCGAATGCTATAAGTAAATGTCAAGGGTAAAAAAAAGTGCCCATTACGATCTCAAGATAAATGAATACAGTATCACAAGGAAAATGTGAATAACTAGGGGGAAACAGTGAACGGCTTACAAACACAATACACAAAATTTTCGGAAACAGTTACTCTTTCCATTCTTGCATTGCACTGGCCAAGAAAGTGCAAGAATGTATTAATATTCAAAGCGACCATTCATAGACGTATTTTACTTATCTAATTAATTATCTTACAACGTTTCGATCAACAAAGTGCAATAATGTCTTTAGATCTAATTACCTGAAGGCTGTTCTCCATGAAGAGAAATAAATCTTTCGGACAGCAAAAATTTGTATAAATGGATGATTATTTAGTTTTTTTTTTTTTTTTTTTGNTTTTTTAATCGCACCTTAATGGACATACATGTAATATAGAGACTATTTAAATTTGGATAAAAAAAATTGTCTCTTTGAAGAAATAAATTTATTTTCGACAATAATCACTTTCCTTATCTTTTAAATCGATGGTTTATAAAAACACAAAGCCTATATTAATTTTTAAAATATTTTTATGTAGGGCATCGTGAAGAGATTTAAAAAATGTCTACCCTTTTTCTTGTACTTTCCACCATTGCCAACTACGACATGAGTATCCAGGCTATGACTGTTCATGCCGCTTATAAGCAGTCAAGAGTGTTGCCAGTTTATACTATTATATTCATAAATAACGCTTTTTTATCTATTACACTGTCGTTACTACTTACTCCGCTTTATAAAATTAACATACTAAGAAATATATTAGCCTTCGCGTGAGTTGACTTTCATTACTTCATTATCATTACGGTTAACTTACTCGGTAGACGAATGATCTCCTCAGTAATCTTAGGGTCAAAATGTCTGAATTTTACTTTTTACTTTTATTGCTAATAGGTTAGGTTGAAACCGGTGTACTCAGCTGTAGGCAGGTAGGAGACAACACATTCATCTTCATAGTCTTCATAGTTTCCACACTGATGTGGTCTCCAGTACAACAGATAGAACTCACATTCTTACTGAAATGACAAGGCCCAAAGAATGTACATCAGAAGCTTTTGAATATAAATCATCATGTTTAAATACTATCGCAGACTACGCGTTAGTTTTTAAAAACGATCGTTTTTGCAAGTTGAAAGAAAATACGAACTCTTAAATTAAATATAAAAATGCGTCATTTTTGAAGAAAAGTAAGACAAAAATGAGCTCTTTAAAGTCTAAAGAGAAGCCTAGAAATATTCAACAGAGATTCAAAAAACATGCTTGCAGATATTTTGTTCCGCAAGCCACCTCCCTCCTCTACCAATGTTAATGGCTTTTTTCGCCTGTTTGATCATTTCTTCATTTGGATATGTATACCGTATAAATGAGCGCAGATTGTAAAAATTCCATGGAAGGTTATGTGGCTGTTTCAAAAGTCAAACACTTTGTTTTTGTATTCTACACGTGCACTCCATTGTGACAATGCAAATTTTAGATGAAGCACTAAAGAGCATGCTTTTCAAGAAATCTCGAAACCAAATTAATTAATCAATTCAATTTTCTGAATATTGCAAAAGTGTGATGGAAAAATATACCGATTTACTGAAGGAAAAATTTAGCACTCACCAACTTTTTCTTTGATTATTTTATTCGACATCTCTCAATTTCCAAGTAATTCATAATATTGTTAACGAGGGGTTTAATTGACCGGGTGATTTTTGTTTACTGCACCCATTGAAGTGAATGTTCTTTTATTCATAATTTTTGAGTGGTTTCGCCGTATATCTTAACCCAATTCATTGCCTCGAATGGCACTATTATAAGCGCCCTTTTCATTACTTCGACCAGGCTATTTCCAGCAGCTCTCCATTCGAACCTCTTGGCAAAGTTCCCACTCAGATCTTCCGGATCATTGCTCGGAGAGACCCTTGCAATGGAGGAAACCACCCTTCACCTTGGCATCGCGCGGCATTAGGGGTGGCACACGTAACGTACTCCTCAGTCCCTCGGACGAGATTCAATGCTTCAATCAATCACCAACTTCATTCCGCCACCTGGATGTGACATCATTTGTCCTCATGGATGTGTCTCTCACATGTATTTCATATTTTTGCTTTTTGATTTATCAGTTTTCAATTATTCCGTGGCCCAATGAGATTTTGAAAAAGAAATATGACATTAACGGTCGTTTGAATGTTTACGTTCGACTTCTAATTTCCCGTTGCTGGCAACAAATAATTTGCGGGTTTCGAACTCAAAATCGTGCACTATACATAAAATTTCTTTGACATGTGTTAACGATGATCGATTAGCCTGAATTTACTAGCTCTCTGTTAGTACTCGTTATGACTAGATATATGTAATAATTGAAGTGGATATTTCCTACGTCACTCTGCGTGAACATTCTCGGTCATTACTAAGGATGTCTCAACGTGACGACCCAAATGTGGTTTCTTTACTACCACCACACAGGCAAAAGTTTTCCACTGATTATGAGAGAAATGTGTCAAATCAATGTTCCTGTAGAATAAATGAAGTGCAAATTGACAAATCGAAATGTGAGAGAAGATGTAGTGTGTACTTTTCATACACAATTCGCAAACACACTCAGACTTCGCTCACATTCAATTCAAGTTTCAATTCACTTTTCATTGATTCCAAACATTATTACTGATTTCACCCCGTGGAGTAGCAGGAGACGAAATGAACGTCCACTTCGAGGATCCTTCATGGTTAAAAGGGACACAATAATTTTTATGAATTTAGAACATGAAAAACGTCTAATAGGAGAAATACTACTAACATGCATTTTGTGTATACGTCTTCAAATTTTGTAATAAAGGGATATCGTTTATAGCTTATACCCCACTACGGTAACTTTCAAACAAAACAATCCATGGATGTTTATTCAACTGTTTAATAGATAAGGAAGATACCTCACATAAATAAATATGGTCCAAAACGTTTATTGAGATAATGGTGATAGTTTCTTGGATGAAGTATTTCTTTATGAATATTTGAGCGTTTGAAAAACATTGCGTGCGAGTCCAACCGGTGCCATGGTTACTTGGAAAGTAAACGAAGTAGAGTCTCAGCTGTTTTTCAGGGAAGGAGCAGATTCACCAATACACAAAGAAAGAAATCACACTTCGATTCCTCCCCTGGGAAAACCAACAGAGCAGGCAGAAGCCGTCCTGAAGCCTTTGGTCGTCGATGGCTGTACGTCGCAATCGAGAAATGATATCTCCCTTGAGACACTTCTCACCCTGTTCTCTCTCCTCCCCATTTACTATATTGATCATCACCATCTCCCATTCTCTGCCTCCTCGTCAAAAACCGATTCCTCGATGTCTCTGCCGATTGCCTTGCCAGAGCAATGATTCTTCTTCGCTGTTAATGCAATTTAAGCTTACGATGATACATGAGAGGAATATTTTTCTGTTTGTGCATCTTCTTTTATACCAAAAACCATCTTGCTACATTTTCTTTTCCATTCCCCGCTCGCTATATTTTCCTCTCCCTTTTTTTTCTTCCTCTTCTTTTTTCTTTTCGTTCTCATCTTCTTCAAGTAACCCAACAGCGCGGAGAGGTCTCCTGAAGCCTATAGTTGTCGTTGAGAGCTGTATGTCGCAATAGAGAAATGATATCTACCTTGAGAAACTTGTACTTCCTTACCGTGTCTTCCTCCCCATTCTCTTCATTGGTCATTACCTCTCAGTCTCCACCTCCTCGTCAAAATCCAATCTCTCAAACACACACTTCAATTTCTTCTTCAATATAAGAATTTTCAGTGATTTTCTAATCACTTTCAATGATTTTGTTTTTCATTTTGTGGGGATATATCTTTGATGCACGATCAAAGAGGTGAAACTTAAAAACATTTTTGGGGGAATGTCAGAACATATTTCAAAACCTTTAATATCCGATTCCTTATTATCTTAATGATATCAACACACAATTATAAACAGGAGTATAATTTGTTGTTATTATTCTAAAACGATAAATATTTATTTAATTTGAACAATTATGAATATAGCTGATATATGAATCGAGAATAAATCTTTTCCACTTCCTAAATCGAAGTAATTTCCCAAACGAATTCAAAAGTAGAAATATTTGTGTTCCATGTGCTATATGATCGGGAGAAGATCTTATCGACCTCATTATTACACATCTACTGCAAATGTAAATTTGTGAAAGTTTGGAAATATTATTGAAAACTTGCCTTAATCGATCATTTCTTAATAATTATATATTTAATTGCGGCCCAGTTTCCATCAATTTTGGAAATTTTGTGAACATAGTCCTGTCATAAATATTATTAATATGTGCTGAAAATATCTTGTGTACCTCACTCTTTTAGAATGTTTTTAACGAGGAGTTGTTTCCGTGACTCTGTCGACGCGCATATTTTAGGTCTTTTTTTCACTGGCTTAATACAATAATGATACATCTCGCGCACATTCAAACTGCTCCCGTGTTGTGACGTTACAAACAGATGGCCGCATCGTTTAGCTGTGTTCGTGACTTCGCATTGCATCTAGTTGTACTGCCTTTAGAGCACATAACATTTACAAGAGCGGGACAAGGTTTAATCAGAGTTTCATTAACACTCACTAGAGGCACTAAAAATAACGGTAAAATTATTTTATGAAACCTGTGGTTTGAAAAAAATTATGTGGACTGTTTGAAATATAACAAATACTAGATCTATTTGCAAAGTTTTAATTTTTTTCATTATTATTTGTTGTTTCCTTAACTGTTTTTAATTTTTCTTGAATTGGCAGGAGATGGTGGATGATATAATAACATGGCAGGGGAATTACAATACTTTGTAATACACTTCCTGACGCACCCCCTCCCCCCCCGCCGAGGCGGGTAATACACGAATGATAAGACGGCGATACGAGTGAATGTTGTGGNCAAAATTTTAATTTTTTTTCATTATTATTTGTTTTTTCCTTAACTCCTTTTCCCTTTTCTTGAAGTGGTAGGAGATGGTGGATGGTATAATAACATGGCAGGGGAATTACAATACTTTGTAATACACTTCCTGACGCACCCCCCCCCCGCCGAGGCGGGTAATACACGAATGGTAAGACGGCGATACGAGTGAATATTGTGGTGTAGTGAATGGGAGGAAAAACGGGAGTACCCCGAAAAAATCTATTGCGAGCTCGTCCATCACCGCGAACTCTATTTGGAGCAGATAGGGTTTGAACCAGCGTCACCAAATAGAAGGCAAGAATGCAAGACACTACGCCACGGGTCACCCACCATTGTTATATATAAAGTATTATTATTTATTTTTGTTATTATTTTGTAAATTATTTCTGTAACTCAACGATGACCCAGGTTTCTCAGTTATACTAAGTTGATTGGCATTGAAGGGACCTATATTTGTTTCAGGAGAATAAAGAAGTACTACTACAGCGACTACACCTTTTGTAATAAAATATATTATTTGTAAATTATTTTTGCACAGGACTCGTGAAGATAAGAGCTCCAAAACCAAAAGCTGATTTTGTGATAAGACCCTCGCTGATGTTAAAATAATTGCGACAAAAATGTTCCTTTATCTGATAAAACATGTCGTACTAAAATGCTGAACAAACAAAAAGCACATAACTCCGTAAGAAGTATTTCAGTTTGTTGATGCGCATTGTATCGTACAGGAAGAAATATGCAGCATAAATTTCTCAGAGGTTGAACCTACCTCTCATCACTTCGTTATGGATGAATTCTCCCTCCTAATAATATGTTGTGCAGAATTGAGGCGTAAGTTGCCGTTACAAGTTTGCTTTAAAGTTGTAGAGACTTGAGTTTTGAAATTACTTGTTTTTCGTAATTTAGTGATTAAACCAAAAATATGAAATACAGTAATTTTAGTTCTGTTCAAATAGAAGGAATAAAAAAAATTGTAAACTTTTGAAAGAAATTTCGTACAACTCTAAAGTTCAACGAGAGTATTGTATACATGTTGTCCTCAGGTGCCTCAAGTAGAGTGGAAATCCTTTGATAGAATAGAGAAACTTGTAAGCTGCTTTGTGAATAACTTTCTGTCGCGTTCGGTCACGTAAAAGGAGAGTTGGCGTCCTGCGTAGTCAATACTAGTTCGTTGTCCGTCCTTTGTAGAAGGATGATATTCGATCCTGATGCGAACGCTCTTGACTCGACGAAGCTTCGTTAATTTTAACAACCATCTCTAACAAGCTTTCAAAAAGCAGATGTCGGCGTGGAAGCACATTTTGCCGCGTATCTTCAGCATTGTCGGCACTTCTTCTCGAACGTAATTGGCTCTTTAGAATGAATTTTTACAAAGACTTTTGCCTTTTTTTCTTGTACAGAATACGGAGAAACATTTGAATGGTGAAAATGTCAAATGCGAAATTTTGACGAAAAGAAAAACTTCTAGAGTCAGCTTGAAATTGAAATATCTTGTTTACAAAATTTTATCTCTCTTTATTGTGTGAGTCTGATTCAAGGATTGTTATAAACGACGTACCATTCAAGTTTTGACTTCAGAGTTCTTCATTTTCTTTTTCTTTCTAAAGATGGATTGTACGTGAATTTCAATTTACAAACAAGCTTAGACAGGTTATCTGAGATTAATAATTGTTTATTTTGATTGTTCTCCGTTGTTAGTTTCCTCGTGATTATTTTTCTGTAGAATTGTTTTGTACGAGTATTTGTAATTATCTTGTTTTTGTTATATCAAGATAACATTCTTTTTTTTTATGTTCTCCAATCATCTGACGAAAGAAAGCAGCCATTGAAATGACGTGCGTGTTAATAAAAAATCACTTAAGTCCATGTAGAACACCAGTGTAAAGCTTGGATGAGTCATCAAATTGTGAGTAAAATTCTGAAATAATAATAATAATAATAATAATAATAATAGTGATAATAATAATAATAATAGTGATAAACGACGATTAAGAGTGCAAAGCACTTTGCATATTCACCTTCTACCTCTTGTGACACTGGTTCGAATCTTTTCTGATCCCAGTAGAAACCGTGGTGGTGGACGAAGAGGAGTTCAATATAGGTTTTCTCGGGGTAACCTTCATTCCACTACATCATTTACTCATCATCCTCCTCCTCATGTTATATCACCCGCCTCGGGAAGGTGCGTCAAGAAGGTCATCTGGCACCATTGAAAATCCCCTGCCATATCAAAAGTGGCTTCATCTCATCCTTCATCTCCGAACCCTCAAGACAAGGGAAAGGAGTGAAGGAAAAAGGAAAGTGAAAACTGACGTTTGCCGAGTATGTGATCAAAGTCATGAAACGATCCAACATCCATAGTATGTAAGCGAATTGTGAGAATCAACGGAGGGTTCATGTTTTCGGCGAATAATGCACGATAATATCTCGAAGAAACATGGTCTCATTCAGGAGAATACACTTCACCTTCTAGGAAACGACGTATACAAGCTGAATTGGGACCAAAGCAATTAGGCAGACAAGCCGTTCACCTCAGTAGATCTCATAACCATCTCAGATACAGTAGCCCTGTAAACACTAACATTATAACAACTAACCAGAAGAAACTGGGAATATACTGAGAACTTGTCCTCATCGTGACAAAGGAAAGATGCAGAGATAATACATTTGATGCAGTCAGGCACCGGTTTTACCCCAAAGGTCATCATTAAATTTCTAGAGCAGTAAAACGTTAAGAAAATTCAGAGACCTATATCAGCGCTGTCCAACTTATATTGGCCCGCGAGCCATTTTCTATACTCTACCCGTCAATTGGACCAACACGGGTTGGAGTTTAGCAAAATGTTGCCCGACCAATAAAATTAATGTCATATTTATTTATTAATAACGCTATATTTTGAGACCCATCGACAAATTTATAGTATTCCAAGTTGAAAAAATTCCTTAATATACTTGTGTAATTTAAAAAAGTATTTTTAATATTTAGAATTACAATAAAAAGTTTTCAGATTGTAATACTTGTACATGACGGGGTAATTCCGAACAAAGTTTTCTATTTTCTCTCACCACACATGTCATGTTAAATATTAATTCTGACACTATACACTTATTATGCAGAGTTGTGTCCCTCAACTTTTATTGAAAAATTTGTTGTAAAATGTACTGTAACTCGCGGGCCGTACGAAACGTTACGCGGGCCGCATACCGCTCACGGGTCGCCAGTTGGACAGCGCTAACTATTGACACATGCTCTCTAAGATTTATGCTAGAGAAAATGTAGTACAGTAAACAAATCCATTTCACTCAATGTTAACATAATTTAATGTTTCCAGTGATATTTTGTAATTGCGCGTCAGTTTTTTCATAATTAACATGCTTTGATTAATGATGAAATGATTGTTGTATTATTACAAAGCTTGAATAAAGAAACAAAACTTGAATAAAAGGTTGCTGCAAGTGAATTCGANATTACAAAGCTTGAATAAAGAAACAAAACTTGAATAAAAGGTTGCTGCAAGTGAATTCGAAAGAAGGAAGTTAGAGCTTGATCTATTTTTGTAAAAAAATATTTCAGGGTTTCCCAGTGACAAGAGAAAACTACGAATCACATCATCTCAGGTTACATGGTACTAACAAATAATGAATATATTCTTCGTCATGATAACCCACGTAAAATTGTTCTCTATAATATTTTCTTATCATTTCCTTATTGTTGTGTGTTCTGTACTTAATGGAATCAATACCACTGCTATTTGGAATTTACAAAAAAAAACTATTGAGCAACGATACAGAGTCAATATATCACATAAAATTGCGAACAAGAAACGAGTATTATAGGTATTACTGTCTCCAGAGATCGCAATATTTTACAAAAAAATATGGAAATGTTGGTGTGTACTAATCTCGAAATTGGAATCGAGTTCATGCAACTCAAAAGAAGATATTAACCAAATAGTAATAGGTGCACTTGACTCTTTAACAGTATTCCTTCCACGGTAAATGAAGAATCTTCCGATAATTACTTAGATGAACGGAAAAAATTAGCATTTCTGGTCACTCCATACATTCTCAGCCTAGTAAGACAATGTATGCCCGAGGATCATACTTGAACTGAAACGGATAGAGAAATGAAATACTACTACTAAAAATAGTTACTAAAAATACTACTACTAAAAATAGCACCGAATTGGATCTGCGAGTTTAGTGCAAGAGCTGCAAAGGTAACATATTGGAAAGCTATGTGTAAGTGCCGGTGAGCAAATTTCACGAATGTTAGTAGTGATATATACCACATAAATATTCAACAGGATACAGAGTACCGCTAGCGATTAGTGGAAACAGCTGGACTTGAAGTAATGACTGGAATTAGAAAATTCAGAATACGCCCAAATTCATTTCATAAGTGATTGATAATGACGATGTAGTAGTTAGTCTCAACTTACTCCGTAAAGTAGATCACGATATAGAGAAAATGTATTGAAAGTAAGGGTCACAAAATTGACTCATATTCCGTGATGTTTCATTGTATACATGATATAATGAAGGAATGTTGAGAATGATGAAAATGATTTCTATGTATGCAAAACAAAAATTGCCCTTCCTTTAAATACGAGTGGATTATGATCAATAACATTTCTCCTTTAGAGCTTCGTTGTTTGTCGCAGAATCTATAGTCTGAATTAAATCAAACGGTTGCTATCAATTTATAATGCGTACACCAGGGAGATTAAACGATGAATACGTACATTCATGTTTTAATGTATTCCACGCCATGTACATATAGTAGAACCAAATACTCGTGTTTTTCTTTAATCATTCCATGTCCTTCGTCAAAGAAACAAAATCGTAGTATCTGTATACTTTCAATGAGAAAAATATGTTTGAGTTTTTCTTAATTCGTGTTTTATCCTGACGTAATTTATTTATTTTTCTTTTTTGTAATAAGAGAGATGTAAATTAACAGAGGACATCTTAAATTAGTCTTGTTCTTAAATTTTTTATTTTTTCTGATATCATGGTATACAAATTTATACAAGTTTCATAAAAAATATGTGACGAAAAGGTTAATTATATCAAGATATTCATTTTAGATTTACCTATTTAAATCCATTTTAACACCTAATTCATTGTAATCCGTCTACATTTTTAAGATTGAAGCTTTAAGCAAACCCTACGAATCATGTTATTTGAAAATAATGTTCTCCTCTGTTAACACGAAGTCCTCTCATCTACTTTCAGCTATGTATATGAGAAAAAAGTAACAGAAGGAGCTGTAACATAAACATCTGAATTGGAACAACATCGTTGGTAACTGATTTCAAAATTCAGGAATCAAGTTAAAAATAAGTTTTATGATAACTTTGAAACACATTCGGAAATTTTTATATTCTTGTAATAACTTCAAATATAGGTAACAGATGAGAGCATGAATACAATAACTTTTCGTGATAGATAACTTTTACGCAAGAATTTTACTCCAATTATCCCAATAAAACGATTTCTACATGTTTAATTGAAAAAAGACATGCCAACATCGCAAGTGCACACTAAATTACCTTATTACTGGTTACTTCATTAAAATGATCACAGATGGGAAATAACATGGAACTGTGAAAACCCAACAAAGAATAAGAAATATGTCACAAAAATATTGAATTTTTCAACAATTTAGGATCTCTAACATGTGAGCTCGTGCGAAGATTTCGAAGTCATGCTAACAACAGTGTTAATATCAGANCATGGAACTGTGAAAACCCAACAAAGAATAAGAAATATGTCACAAAAGTATTGAATTTTTCAACAATTTAGGATCTCTAACATGTGAGCTCGTGCGAAGATTTCGAAGTCATGCTAACAACAGTGTTAATATCAGAGAGCCCACTGCACTCTGAAAGTAGTAATGGCGTACACCAAATGGTATCCAGTAATCCAAAAAGGTAAATAAAGATAATAAATGAATAAGAAATATGGACTTCAAAGTTATCTAGCCGTGGGGAGCGTCACCTCTAGGGGCAGTTTATGAACTAACTACATTCTAAGCTGTCTTTAATAAAGCATCGAGCGGTACGTGGCGTCATCTGCAAAACAACTTACCGCAATTCAATTTGTACTTTAAAACAAAATTTAAAAGACGTAGGGTATAGTTAACATGAATTAATAATAATAATGTATTGTTAATACTGCCGTTACAAATTGCACATGACAATGTGGAGGACAATTAATTCACTCTCCGGAAGCAAGTACGGGACCATCCCATCAATTCCGATCAAAGGTCCTAAGAAAGACAACATTTATATTCAAATAATATTGACGTACTTATATAATAGAACAATATTAAAGGCAAGAAAATAATAGTTCTATGAGGCCAATCGCATTTTGTGGCAGTTGCTTGAGAATGGTAGGAGGAGAAAATATAATTATAAAGAATTACATTATAGAAATAATATACATCGATGTTAAATTATTCACAAAAAGAGAAGCACAGCTGGCACAAAACATTTCTGCCGCTGTAAGTACTTATTGAACCGAGTGCGTTAAGCGAAATCCTCAGGAATGTTTCACCAGATTCCGCGAGAATGGTGATGAACTCTTCTTCCCTTTCATCGTCGCTGCTTGAGGGAAATGAGCCTTCGCAAAAAGCGTACTACAATAGCGCATCGCGCGTGCTCCGCTCACAAATGAAAGGGAAATCCCACGTGCTGCGCGGCACTCGGCTTCAGTTGTTTTGCGGTCGAAAGAAACTCTCAGCATGTGTAGCAGCAAAAAACATTAACCACTCATCTTTTCATATGCAAACGATTCAAAGGCCGCTGGGAATTTCTCCCTTAAACACAAGGAATTTACACGGCTATTTCAGAACTCTAGTTAAGTGAATCCCTTTACATCGAGAGTCTCATGATTTTGGAAAAGAGGAACTGAGTGAAGTTAAAAGCAGAGTTCATATTAATGGTTACCAATTAATAAATGATTTTGTGATTGTTTTATTGTAATGCAATATCATTTTACGTTGCAAATTTTACCGAGGAAAAGATAAAAGGTTATAAAAATTGAAATTAAATGTAACCATTCTATACTGTAATCCTTTTATTCATTCTGATGAAAAATCTATTTTTATACGTCAAACTGTCATAATGGTGAATCAATTAACTTCTTATTTAGATGTAAAAATTTCAACAAAGATAAATTTAACTTATTAAGCAAGTATATATTATAAGAGGCAATTCATAAATATCAAACAATTTGTGTTGATGAAATAGCTCCAAAAAGTCCCCTTATATCGGACTTAATAATCCTTTTACAAAATTACTGCTACTTTCAATTACTTTCAAATAAATTATATGTAGTCACATATTGCAAAAAACAACATGTTCCTTTAATCAGACGAAATTATTTCCTGGCAACCGAGCTCCGCTTGGATAAAATGTACCCTGAACCAAATTTTAATCCTGGTTAATTTTTTTTCTCTCGCAAGTTCCGGTAATCATGTGATTTGTACCCACTCTTAATTTTCATTTTTAAAACTTTTACGTACAGTCGTTTCCTAGAAAAAAATTCACAATTATAATTATTTTAAGGAATATAATGTTTATATATAAGCAAGGTAAATGAACAATAAATAAAAAGTTATAACTTTCATCTACTACCGTAACTATCGTTATTAAAAGATTTGTATGATCCATCTTTTTAAGAAGTGTAAATTTAATTTATCTCTTCACTTAATGTTTCAAATACCTTTTTTGTGTTCATAATCACCCATCATTACAAAAATTGGGTACATTTTTGTGATTATAAACAAATTTGTATGATACACCTGATGATGACTTAAAAGTTGAAGCGTTGTGGGTAAAGAGAAAAGATAAATTTAATTCACTTATTATCTACTCTTTAAAATCTCATTGTTCAAATTATTTCAATACAATATCTTCTTACACCGTTGTGCACATATATGGCGATGAACCAATACAGGAAGCAACATACTCCTCATTTGCTTAGAGTGGCTCAGCTGACTACGGTTGCCATGGAAACGAGCAGGATTAAGCGTTTGGTTGCGTGTTCCTCCTTTTGTTTGTATGCACGTAGGTGTACGGCAGCCGTAGCTATTTATCTACGTTTCCTGAGACCCTTGCTTATGAGGAATTAATTAAAACATCACCTTTTTGGAATTTTGTGAACACATCATGCTTTTCCTCTCAAGAGAAATGATGTTTTATATCACGAACCTTCTTTGTGATTTTCAGCAACTTGCATAGCAACGAATTGTCTAATGTTGACTTGTTGCCACTCATTATGTAAATAAGACTGATGCCCACAATTGCATCGATATATTGTCTTATAACTCCCGAATTAATTCTTATGGGATTAAATACAATATTTCTCATTTTTTAAATTTAAAATCAGATAACGAGATCAGATAACATTATCATTTTGTAAGATAAAATTAGATAGTTTTTCTCTGGTTTTCCTTCGGGTAGAGGCGGACTTTTTATACAGGATCTCTAGGCTCTTGTCTAGGGGTGGCGTCTTTTGAAATAGTGAATCTCGAATTTAGTGTTATTTTGATACACACGAGTTATAAACAATATTTTCCGAATAATATATAGTTTATAATAATACGTACTTTTGAAATAACTTTTATGTATTAAATACATATTTTTCTTGTATTGTATCGATATTATAACACGTAGCTAACTTCTTGTTTTTATCTACGGAGTGTGCTGAAATTTTCAATCGACCTCTTTTTTAGGGCCCTTAATTAGAATTGATGGGACGATCCCTTGCTTGCTTCCGGGATGTTTATTGTTTACCACGAGGTCATACAGTTTGTACAGCTTTCTTGACAATAAATTTGTAAATTTACTTTGATGAAACTAGTGCATTTTTTGCTGCTAAAAGTATATTCATATGTGAGCTAAATTATTTTAATAACTCCAGTAAAACAAACACAATATAATGGAATATTGTCTAATATTTCATAGAAAAGTTTTGGAACCGTGAGATCTCAGCAACACTTAAGTAAATCTTCACCAAAAATCCTCATTTCCTCAAGTGAAATGGAATTATATATATATATATATATATATATATATATATATATATATATATATATATATATATATATATATATATAATACACACNGGAGAAAAATGTATTTGTATCATTCCATCTATAATCGTACTGCATTGGCCCGACCATCTCAGATTCTGTTCTTGTATGTTGAAATCTCGTTATTTTCTAGAAAATAACATTTATTGACGGTTCCTAACGACAATACGTTTAAACATTAATAGCCCTCTTTTACGAGGTTGGAAGGTTATTCTCCGAAAATGTACTATAAAATTTGATTTTTGTAAATAAAAATACGAGCCCTTTTGTTATTTACTGATGTTTTGCATTTGTTGGGAACTTTTGCGTACATCAAAACCGAAATCAGGCGTGCGTTTCTTTGATTTTGATTATAGGTGAAATAATCTTTGAAATTTTGTAATACATATATTGAAATGAAGAATTTGCCTTAATTCGAAAGTTTTACTTCGAAATTTTCAATAAAATTTATTTGTTCATTTGGACCTTACAGTTTCTTATCGAAAATTTGTTTAATTCGTAATTTTTGGTCATTCAGTTTATAAGTAGACCCATGGGTTTTGAAATACGGATGTTTCATTCCATAGTTTCGAGAACTTATGTACTAAAATACTATCACACTTTTCATTTAATAAACTCCACATAGTTCGGAAGCAATAATTTCTGGGCTAAAAATAAACGTTCCCTCAACTGCGGCGTTGCCGTCGAGAGAAGATCTTGACAAATGATGTCGACAAAATCTTCATTCATTGAAACTCATCCTCTGTTCGAACTCTGACCCTTTACCATCTTGCCTCTTTCACAAACTGTCCTCCTCTACCGTGCGATAACAAAGCTCTTTTGTCCAAGGACAGGTCAGCTTTATGGATAATAACGGCATCGTATGACAACAATAGACGACACTATTCTTTAGACGACATGACTAATTATCGGCTCCTCGGGCGTACGTCAATGCAGGAGGGTGAGAGCGTCACTAGAGCACTCTGACGGTTGTAGCGCGAAACTAGGGAGGTGAATTTTCGAATAGCGGGAAGCAGAACGTAGAGATCAATATTACGCAAAATCTGTTCACAGAATTTTATTGAGACATAATTCAATTCCTTAATTATTTCATTTAAGTTCATTTCCTTCAAAATAATGTAAATAGAAAAGTTTACAGAAAAATCTTGCCTGCTAACACAAAATGGTAAACAATATAATATATTTTTTTAAATGAATCGAGAAAATAATTTTTCTGAATTCCATTTTTTAAATCGTATATTTACTTCCATTTTGTACCTAAAATAAAGATTTTTTATTCTTATGAGTAATGTACTTAGTTTAGTTTCACTAATGATTTTTTTCGTTTTAAGGTGAAGAAAAATACTAAACAAAAAAATTAATTAATAATTTGCGTAACACTGAATGTGTCATGTATTTTATTTATTTCTCTAATATTTTCCCGTCTTACGAAATGTCTAACCCCGGGCCTTGAGAGGAAAGCGATGTGAGCCGAAGATTTGAGCAGTATTTATGAGTCGATTTAGGTAAATATTTCTTAAAAGCGTAAATTCCTCCAAAACTGTTTGTGAAAATTTTATGAAAATATTTGATAATTAAAATGTTCGTCCCCCGGCATGTCCAAAACATGTTTTTATATTTTATGACTATGTAAAATAAATTATATTATTTTTATCTATTAAATTTAAATTAGATAAATATTATAAAAATCGTTTGCTGATATTGAAATAACAGAAAAGAATAAAAAATTCTTTTCCACTTTTTTCCAATGAAACCAGGTCAGGAAGTTGTTCTTTGAGTCGGTTCAGTAGGGAATGTGCAACAGGTAACCGTTCTTAATGTTGCCCCATATGCATGATTCGTACATAAAACGTTTCTTGAAGTAAATAAATAAATAAATAAATAAATAAAATTTATTGTCAAAAAAGCAAGTAACTAAGTTACTAATGGGAAATAAGGATCATACAATAAATTCCTATATAAGACCCAAGGGCAGTGGGGGATTTAATTTTTACAAAATAAAATATTTCACAAATACGTATCGCAATCCTGTATTTATTTCCAAAATAAATCGTAGATATTGAATACAGTGAAAATACGAGAAGAATGATAACAAAAGTATGTGTGACATACTCGTCGATGTGAAAATCCGCCTCTACCTGAAGGAAAACCCGGGCCAGAATGTGGCTACAGAGATAATATTCTCAACCATGCCATTAATTCGTAGGGGTAGAATTAAACTATTAGGTATGAATGAAAAGGAAAAAAAACCCTGCATATTGAAAAAATAATAATTTGATCAATATTCATAGTACTATTCTATAGTACTATCTAGTAACTATAGGAAAGGAATTATGATGTATAAGAGGAATTAAAATCACTTGAGATTAACTACAATCATATAAAAAGCAATGTTCATGGGAAAATAAAACCAAATTAATTTCTCTCATTAAAATCAGTAAATTCTTTAACATTATAGAATTATTGGCGCATTAGAAAGAGTTTAACTGCGGATTTGAAGAGATTTAATTTTATAGTGTTTTTTTTATTTTTGGGAAGGGGAAAGCACAACATAAGTTCTGAATGATTCGGGTATATTTGGCAAAGAGTGGTTGACACGCTAGGACGATGAATATTAGCATTATTACAAGTGTTGTGTTCGTGAAGTAGACTTTCTTCTGAAGCAGGGGTGGAATTTTAATATTTACATCATACCAAACACGAACTCTTCATAAATGTAAGTGTGTTATATTTTTAAGTTACAAAACTATTTATATTTATAAACCCTTATTTACATTTAAGAAATCGTAATGAGATTGAATTCTACTCTGACCGCACCCAGTCGCGAGACTGTAAAAGGCGAGTTCATCGGAGGTTTAACAGAGGAAGGGTTCGTATTTACTCAGTGGACATAACAACCAATCATTAGTTCCGATCATATCAACTTGTGATCATTTACTCGCTCGAGTATCCATTACACCCATTTCATCGTACCAGAGATGCGATTTGCTTCAACGAGATTGTTCATCCACGTGATGCTTCGTTTTATGGTCATTTTGCGACATATATTGATGTTCCTTTCTCACATATGGTAATAAATAAAATAAACATTCAATCATGCTAAAATTACATCTTTTACCTGGTATACTTCATTGATATTAATGTTGATTTGACAAATTGTTTCTGTTAGCAATTTCTTGTCATATAAGTGTCACAAGGATGAACATTAACTATCCAGCGGTTAATGAGACGGGGCAAATAATTAATGGGACCAATTAGACTGTTTAAGTGAAGTTATCTTGAAAAATGTAAATTAAGCTAATGCATATCTATTTTTGTTTTAAAATAATATAAAAACTTAAATTATTACTATGTCGTCTCTCTTTTAGCATATGTAGTCCACAAGCAAATAAACATGGCAAAATCTTTTCAAATAAAGAATTTAACAATGTTTCAAGTGTGACTTTACTGACTGAAGATATCTCGAAAACCGTTAGGTATGGAAAAAAATAATATAACCAGTCTTCTAAGAAATTTTAAAAGCTTTAAATTTTTAAAGAGTACATTTTTTCTTACGACACACCGTTTTCGAGATACATAAGCGAAAAACTAAAAAAGGAATATTTCCGCCCCCTTTCACCACTTTCCATCACTGCTAGAACCGGGAGCGTTTAGTATGTTTACTTCCTAACTAACCCAGACACATTCCCGAAAACAAATTAACACCATCTTCCATGTCGTCTATGACTGGACTACGAATGTGTGTATATACGTTTTGTAAAATGATAAGATCTTTGCTCGTCAGGAAGGATCTACGTTTATCAAAATCACTTGTATCAAACCTGTTTGTGTTATATGTTCTCCACAACACTGCAATATAGTTGCACTTTGTAGGCAGAGAGCCATGTGTCAATAGTAAACTTGTTTTTATAACTAGCCACATAGTCAAGAAATAAATATGAATCTGAAACCACCTTTTCATAAAAGACATAACTCCCTACATTGACTCTTTATCATACGATTTCATTGAAGTGTTCCTTTCGTTTTACTTTGTGAATATACCAGAAAGCGCCCTTGAATAGGTTATCAAATGTATTGGGAGTCATATTCTCGAACAAAGGTCCAGATGTCATCATTAGAACAGGTTTTCAAAGAAACAAAATTCGATGCAGCATTGATACACTTTTCTTGTAGACCTATGTAATCGTAGGAAAAGGAGGGATGGAGAATCCAGTTTTATTTTTTTTTCATTTTTATTTTTTTCATTATTCCGTCTGTCTTTTATTTACCGATACTGTGTATTTTATTGTGTACAGTGTGCCCACGACATCGACCGCATTTTTTGTATTTTCCTGTAACAACCATTCACACATTGATTCATAATGATTAGGTTCTCTTGATACGCAATGAAAATGTATTACATACGTTAAAGTTTCAGGAATTTTGGCACTTTAGTTTCCAGAGCCGTACGTTGATAAGTTATTAAAGAGAAAATTTAATTACATTTTTCTGTTTATTCGTCCAGGCACTTGCACTGGGAAAATGTGGAATTATCGAATAAAATGTTTAGGTTTATCGCCTTGTTTTATCACTTTTTGCATGTTAATGATGCCCTTTCCTTTATCCATGGATTCCCGATATCATGCAAATGTTTGGCTAGAAAATATTTTTTGTTTGTTCCCACTATATCAAACATGTTCAAACAATAGTAAACAACCCCCCAGGGGACTTACATCTAGTAAATACGTGTTTGGCGAACACGGGGCCCCGAGCTGAGTCTGGCATTACTTCCACTTACTTGTGCCATGCTCCTTCCTTTCTCTTTCCTGA
>NNCF01126978.1:650765-738573 GCA_002313205.1 Laupala kohalensis
ATGTTGATATTTGAGTTTTGAGTTGTAATTTAGGAGGGTTCTTAGTGGGTATGGTTGAGTTTTTCGGGTGTCCCACACGCGGGGAGAGTTATTTATATTGGCTCTCCCTAGTGCGTAACTGCATTTTCCCTACCTGTACAAGTTTTTAGGGCTCTATGACCTAGATGTCGACGAGCCGTAAAACCCCACAAAAAATAGCAAACAATATACATATTGCAAACAATAGCATTAAAAAAATTTAAATTAAAGTTTGAAAAGAGAACATTCGACAGGACAGAAAATAAGAGGATAATTGCACGTAAACGTGAAACCACGTTACTCGCCAACAATGATAATGACATTTTAAGAGAGTTTGAGTGAATTAAATTGCAAGGTTGAGAAAAAATATTAGTGCAAACCTTTGATGACATTACGTAAATGTGATAACAGAAGATATCATTAGTTCTTCAGAAACGTCGCTCGCTGCTGAGCATATATTGGGTAGTCCCACAATACGTAGTCGATCGTTTCCACATGTTCGCCACAGCTACAGGGTATACAACTAATTTACCTTAAGAATATACTCATATATTATTCTCCCCTTTGAACTTGCATTCCACCGTATCAGCATTCCAGATATTAATGTTTTTTTAAATCTGGTTTCGCGCAGTTTTGTCTGCACTACTTTATTATTTTCCATTAATTTGGATTGTCCCGTCGCGTTGTAAGATATATCCTGTCTCTTATNTAGTCAATACATACCAAGTATTACTTGCATTGCGGCTGTTGACACTGCCTTATATGCCCCTGATATTGGCACCAAACATTTAATTTCAAAGTATTGTTTTACAAGTCTTTCTGCCCATATTATATTTCCATATACCACAATTGGTTTTAGTGCACCTTTGTAGTACAAGATCATTAGGTCCTTCTTTGATATGTTGAATTTAATTATGCCCACCCGCATCATGCTGTAAAGAATAATCCGTATTCTATTTCTCATATATGTCAAATGCTGGTCAAATGTCATCCTTTCATATATGATGACACCTAACTAGCGCATGCTCCTAACTATTTGGATCCTTTACTGTAATTTTTAAGTCACATTTTGTTTTCTAAATTTTGAGAAACCATAATTTTTTTATTACTTTCTGATGTTAAGCACGTTCCTTGCATTTTTCCACAAAATAATCTATTGCCTCCTGTGTCCTTTTCGGTAACTTCACTCGTGAAGGTCCTTCAATCACTAATGCTAAATTATCTGCATAGGCAACAAATCGTATTCCTTGTTCTTCCAACACCCATAATATTGGATCAATAATCACATTCCAGAGAACTGGTCCGCTCGATGAACCTTGCAGACATACATATTGCACTTGCTTGCTCTGTAGTGTTCGAATTATTCTTTCCCAGGGTGCATGATTGAACGCACTCTCAGTATCTATGAAAACGCAGGAACAATACTTTTCCTCACTCTGCGCAATGTGGCGCATAATTGCTTGTAAACAATCACTTGTTCCATACCCTGGGACAAATCCATATTGGTTCCTATTGATCATTTCGTGGGTGTATAAATAATCTTTTCGTTATAATCTTGACCAATATTTTCCCATGGGTGGGTATTGGAGATATTGGTCTGTATGATTTAGACATATTTGGCGGTCTATTACTATCTTTGAAGAATAATTTCACCTTACTTACCTTCCATACTACTGGGAAATATGATTGTTCGAAACACATGTTGTACAGTTTGTGTAGTGTATCTAATGTTACATCTTGTGTCTCCTTAAACAATTCATGTGTTATATTATCATAACTAGGGGCTTTGTTCTTCTTTAACCTGTCTATCACTTTTTTGTTATTTTCTCTTCATCCCCTAGTTGTATAACGTCATATAGCCAGATATGTTCTACATTATTGGGAAACAGTTCATTTATCATATATATATATATATATATATATATATATATATATATATATATANTTATCACGTCTAATTTTCTCCGCACTTATCAAATATGGGATTCCCCATGTTGATTTACCAAAGGATTCCTCTATAAATCTTTTCCAACTACTTCACTTCTCCTTCTCTTATATTTCCGCTTTGCTTCCTTGTATTGCTTCACAGTTGTTTACAGCTTTTCATCACTACGTCTTCTCTTTTGCAGTGCATGTCATGTTTTGTTTACTGCCTCCATCAATATTGTTAACTGCCTCCATCAATATTGTTAACTGCTGTCGACGTTTTAACTGGCCTTTTTCCGAGCACTCGCTGTTTAATACATTCTGCACTAAGCTTTAACAAGGTTAACTATAGTATGTCTACCTGTTCATCTATACTTTCCGCATGGCGTTGTTTACTTTTTAGTTCACTCTTTATGTCAGTTTTTCGTTTCCCTAGTCTCTTCCAATCTATGTTCCGTGTTATTAACCCTTGCTTCTGGCTCCTGCCGTGTGATACTGGTTCTATACATACTTCTACTGCTTTATGGTCACTATGTAGTCCCTCCACTATTATACATGATGTTATTTGTGCTCTTCTCCACTTATTCCGCATCGTCATATCCATTAATGACTTTCCTTTCTCGCTAACATACATTTGACCATACTCATTTTGGACTATTAAATTATTTTTTTAATGAACGTTTCCAACAGCCGTCCAAGCATTGTCGTGCATTTATCGCGAGGCTTTCGTGTTCTCGCATTATTATCCATGCAAACCAAGATATCCTGCATTCTCCCGCAGTATCGTTGATATTTTCTGCAAATCATGTGTGTCGGGGAAGATTTTTTATTGCTTCACAAATCTCAATGCTGAGGTTTGCTTCGCAATAAGGTTCTTCCTCTTCAAAATAAATACTCACAGGTTAAACAGGACAAGATTTATTATGCAGGGTCAATTTGAACAAGTGATTGAATCGTAAACAATAAATAACACCAGGTTGGCAACCACAGGCGTTGAAAGCTCTGTAAATGATGCCTTTTCTCGTTCGACTCACGGCTGTGGGTAAGCTGGTTGTCGAGGTTGAAGAAGTTCTCTTCTTCGTCACGAGATGGTACCACTGGTGATCAATCCTGAAGTAGCTAGCTGATAGCTGAAGTACGATATCTTAGCGCGTGATGGCGCTGCTGGTTACGTTTCTGCGTAGTCTCGTAGGATGGCGCTTCGTGTCTTCGAATGGTGGAGTTAGTTCCACTGCTGATCGTACGAGGGCGTTTCGTGGTCACTTTGAAGGTAGAGTTAACTCTGCTGCAAGCCGCGAGATAGAGCCTCGTGGTTCTCGGAGATGGAATTAACTCAGTCACAGATCGGACGAAGCTCCTTGGACATAGAATTATTTCGGCTGCTTTCGTGTCGTTTGCTGATGGAAATAATACAGTCACCGGTCGGCGCAGCTTCTTGGACATAGAATTTTTCTGCAGAGCTGAGTTTCGACATAGAATTATTTCGCAGAGCTGGGTTTCTGGTTTGAGGTTATATCGGTCTCGATGTTAACTCGGCCAGAAATCCCGTATACTGATCTGACCGTCGTGCTGTTGCCATAAGCTAAACTTTGACAACTGACGACGTTGGCGACGTAACACCTGTCTCTTATACACATCTAGATGTGTATAAGAGACAGATTTCAAACTATTNCGAAGGTTCTTAATAAACTGACTCGAATTTTCGTAACAAATAGGCGACATACGCTTGGTGGTGCAAGCGGCCCGGAGTCTCATGGAGTCTTCTAATGTGTACAATGTAGGGACTCTTTTCGTCGTATGTCTTGGATCTTGAGCCTCTGATACTTCGTCATGACGACGGCGTAAACAGTATGGCGCTATTTGGTTTGGCGTGGCATCATGTATCTTTTTATGTATTGGATACATGAGGGAGTTCATCATATACGTATTTAAGGTACGTGTTTCGTTGTATATGTAGAAAGGTGCTTCTACATGTGCTATATTTTTGACATGTCGGCTGTAGTAATTGATTATTAACACTTGGATGCTTGTTTGTTCATATAACATTACCTGAGAGTGACTACTTGTATATTGTTTGTATACTAACCTTTCCCCTTTTCCAGGTACCAATATAGCAATCCATGGTTCTTCTGTGTGTATTGTTCTCCATGATAGTGGTATATGCAGCAATTTTCCCCGTACATGATAAATTTCTTGAAAACAACCTACTTCATTATTTCCCTTTTGCATGCAATCACTCATTTCCATTGAAGCTATTTTGCCCCTCTTTATATTTTGATGTATTAATATAATCATATTGTGTATTCGCCTGGTTTATTTTCTTGCTGTTTTGTACTCATTACATTGCCAACTCTGCACACTATGATCATGGTTCACCCCTCTTCTTTTGCTATTAATGTATACCTGCTCTTTTTGGTTTTCTTATAAATGTTTTATAGTTATGTCCATCCCGGCCGCTGTGTCCGCATGTATCCTCCTGGTTCCTACCTACCGAAGCAACATTTTCGGCATCTGTAGCACCTCGTTGGGTCCTCATCTACCATAATTCTGTTGCTCATTAAGTCCACATTTACCCGTTATGTCTGTATAAACTGTTTTCCTATCCGCCCATTTGTCTCTAGCACCCAAGTTTTCACCTTCACATTTTTTGTTATCTATTTATATAGGAGTCGCGTTTCCCGCCGTATCTTGTCCCACTCTTTCTCCTCAAAGTTTGTTTCTACCAGTGCTTTTAGGAACTCTTTCTGCTCTGCTTGCACCGTTACTCCTAATATTCTTAGTCGGCCTCCGCTTCCCAACATCTCTTTGCTCAACCTCCTCCTTATCCTGCAATACTTGTTCGAGTTTCCGCTTCACTTCCGCACCTGGACATCTTGAAGACGGAGAGAAAAGGAAATAAGATCAGTCAAACATGGGAAACAAAAATAGGGGAGTTGCTTGTAATAAAGTCCAATAATATGGTCTGAATGCTTCCTTCCTTTTTATTACTCTACAGTAGTGTCTTTCGCTGCGCTTTCTTACGACCATCGTGTAACATTTTCGAATACGTGTCACCACCCTGATGGTTTCCGACTTTGTCTATTATGTCTTCCCGCATCTTCTGCCCCTGCTTTTCTACCACCTCAGTTAGTCCCATAGCACGTTCTCCTCCTCTCTTCCCCTGCACCACTTTGGTTAGCACAGTACATCTTTCATCTATAACCTGTATAATATCCCCCTTCTGCCTTACATTTTCTCTGTGCTGTCCATCGCGTATCCCATCCAAGAGATTGCCAATATGCTGTTTAACTCTTTCGTCCATTTGTATTACTAGCTTGTCGTCTCGTTGTTGTGCCGCACCCTCTGTCACTACCAAGAGATGTTCCAATTTCCCAATACGTTCCTGAAACTTTTTCTCTTTATAGTTCTCATTTGATGCATGTAATTTCACTGATGCCCTCCATAACTCACCCACCCTATTCTTTAACAACCCCTGTATGCTTTCCTTCATGCTTGTGAACGTTTCGCACTTGAATACCTCCTCCATTTAGTAAACCATCATGTGTAGTATCACCATATCTATTATCTTTGATTCTGCCTCCTCGATCTGGTATGCCATTTTTTCTTATTTCGTCTTCACCTACTTCTGTATCACTGCAACTACAACTTGTTTCTAAATATTCGTCCTGTTGTAACGCCATTTCTGTTACCTTGTCTATTTCCATTGCTAATGTATAACGAGTACTGTTATATTCCACAATATTGTATGTGTCAACCGCTAGACTCATTGCCAGACACCCTTATGTCTTTTTTCTAGTCTTATCTCTATTCCTCTAGTCTTTTGGTGTTCCCCCCACATCAATGCTATTTTATGACTTTTGGTTTTGCTGTATGTAGAAACGCTATGCACTCTCACACTACAGTTGTACGCCTGTTTCTAAGTTGTCATATGACTTTTTTACTTCTTTTCGTACATAAAAAATGCGACATATACATTCATTAATATACATAAACTACACAAATTCTATACTTTTTCCTACGAATATTCTATTTCTATACTCCTACCACATATACCTAGTAAGTATTACGTAGTCGATAGCGATATCGCGAAATACGTATGCTCTTTCTTTATTTTTTATTCCTTGCAAATGTCTATAATCGATTATTGTTCTCCTTAGAATCTTCTTTAATACCATAAGTATTCTCTGTTCTAATAATGATAACGGTATCGATTNTCTACGAATATTCTATTTCTATACTCCTACCACATATACCTAGTAAGTATTACGTAGTCGATAGCGATATCGCGAAATACGTATTCACTTTCTTTATTTTTTATTCCTTGCAAATGTCTATAATCGATTATTGTTCTCCTTAGAATCTTCTTTAGTACCATAAGTATTCTCTGTTCTAAAAATGATAACGGTATCGATTCATTCCAAACTCATAAGCTCTTTGTTATTGATCATTCGGGCCTTGCTTTTCTTAGTCTTCTACATTCCATAAGTATTCTTCGTTCTAAGTATATTAATGGTATCAATTCTCTTTCAACGCATACAGGCTGTTTGATAAAGCTCACTCTGGCCTTACNCAAACTCATAAGCTCTTTGTTATTGATCATTCGGGCCTTACTTTTCTTAGTCTTCTACATTCCATAAGTATTCTTCGTTCTAAGTATATTAATGGTATCAATTCTCTTTCAACGCATACAGGCTGTTTGATAAAGCTCACTCTGGCCTTACTTTCTAATACAATGTAGCCACAAGATATGTAATGGTGTCTACAATTTAATACTAATAAACGATTCCTTCTCTTTTAATTCTCTTTCCAACACCATTTTCAGGATTTAACACTACTCTATGAATCTTCGCACTCTTTATGCGCCCTATTACAACTAATCCTCACTAGTAAGCATATTGAATCTATTCAGGATACTTACCGTTTCCGCTTAAACGTATATGTCGTCTTTTCAAATACTCACAAATCACATTTATATCCTCACTATAATTGCTAGATGCTATACCTGAATACCATTACAATCATTTTGTCATTATTTCACTTATAGAGTTTGGTATTCTTTTGTATCACTTTTTACGATATTGTACACAATCATAAATCCGCCATGTTGTTACTGAATTGGTCGTACGTAGCTTTATCTTCACACTTTACACATCATACATAATTACTCACAAGTTACCTTCAATTACATTAGTTCAGCACTTTTTCCATTAATTATGATTATTTTCACTCAACAAACTAATTAATTTGTCTGGGAAAACACCTATTGTACATCAACACATGTTACATGGATTTAGAAGTCACACCCACAAACAAAGAGAGGAAAGGTATAAATGTTGTGTGTTTAATAGTAAAGCTCCGGAGATAATTTAAAATGTAATGGGGTCCATGAAGAGAAAAGTTGACAAAAGAATAAAGAATATAATGGAAAATCCACTTTCATTGAGTAGTTTTCGTCTATGGGACAACGCAAGGGGCAAAGGGTGTGGTTTCATTTGATTTCCCTTCTCGGGACCTACACCTATTGGTACACGTAGGCCACTGGCATATGTTTTCTTGTCCATAAGCTAAGTAAACAAACTTTGTTCTCATGCCTGCTATTTCCCACTCTCACTTGACAATTCAAATCGATATTGAACCAAGCTCTATTCATAGTCGAATCGAATTCCCTTTGCCCTCTTCTCCGTCAAATTACTTCCAAAAATACGTTGGTCCTTGCATACAGAATACCAGTCACGTAGGAAATGGTGTTGAAACACGGTTATGGAGAATGGCAGTGAGGATGATATTGAGAGACGTGAGGAAATGGTTCCAAGGAGTCCCTCGAAGACAGAACCTTTTGTTCTTTTTGAACCAAATTTGCAAACATCTTAGCTATCGACCGCTTGTCTCTCTGCAAAAAAAAAAAATGCTTTTGTAGAGTTTGTTTCTCCGTACGTACTTTGCTCATTCCTAAAAAAACTCGGCGATGTTAGTTGCGTAAAATTACATTTCTTCTTTTGTTTGATATAATGCTAATTTAAAGAAATGTTGAGACTGAATTTTCTTTTTGCTTCAATATAGGCGTATTATACGTGGAACGAAATTTGCTAGCATTATATTGAATAAGGAAGATACACAAGAGAAAATTATTGAGGCAATAATATCGACTAGTTTTCGTTTGCGCATAGTCCTAATCACTGAAATATCGTCAGATAAAATCTTGCTACAAACTGGTCAAAAACAGACCGTGCAAATGGCTTTTGATTCACATGATTGAACACCAACTTTCTGTGAATGGTGTAGGAGACGATTTTAAAGTTATTTACTTAACATGCAACAGAGAAGAATTTGCGATATTTTTCGTTCATGGCATTGGAAACTATTTGGAATGAACTTCCGATCTCCTACAATGACGATTGTATCTGGAAGACTTTGATACTAATTGGAGTATTCCGACGAGAAGTAGGAAATAACAGATCCGTTGTATCAAACTTCAGTATTCTTTAGAATAATTCATCAGCTATTGAGAGATAAGGAACCCTCACATTTCTCATTATCTCTCACAAATTTAAAGTATTTTAAGGACAGTTATTACAGTTAGTGTTATCGGATCATGCCATCCTCTCGTTTCGCATCACGACCTGCTTGCTTTGAGTCAGTGATCCTCGTATGCCGTGAACACAAATGTAGGTACCGCGCATGTGCGAACAGTAAACAAAGAGAAAGAGTGAAAGTGAGAGTGTGAGAGAACGCAAATTCAACGAGTTGGAACGAGATAACGAGGTGTTAGTCCAGCAAGCGTATTCTTCCCGTCTTTTCACCCTTTTCTATCCATTCTATCTTGATGACGTATGCGTGAGTTACTTCTGAATAAAAATGTATCTTTTGTACTTCCTTGCACGGAAACTTTACCTTGTAATACAAAGAATCATACTACAACACGCAATGTTTTAGAAGTTGTTGTTGAAAAATGACGGGCATATTTTAATGTAATTATGTTTTTGTTGAGAAATGCATGGTTCAGGCGCAATGCTAGTAATAAAGGACGTCATCAAGTGTACCCTAGATAACTAAGAGAAGGTCCCCCCCTCCACGACTCCTATGTACTTACCACTTCAAGGTATGTACTCACCATTTAATTTAAGATCATGTTAAAGACGCACGTGTGAAGTCAAAAAATGGTACGGATTTGAATCATCCTTTCTTAATGAGCTGCTAAAGTGTAAAAGAACCTGTCCATCAAAATTTCAAGATCATATCTTAAGTAATTATTTGTCTGCGTTAATGAATCAGTCAGTCAAGACACCGCGCCTAATATTTTATGTTTAATTATGTTTCATGTCTTCCTGATAGACTCATTTTCTATAGTATCCGAAGCATGATTGTAAACACCTTGGCATTGGTTTGGGAGTTTCGGCAAATATTGATTCATTGTATAAATTGCTTTCCGGTGTTTAAATATTGATTCATTGTATAACTATTGTATGTCTGGTGATCTATTGTAATTACTCACTTTCATGGTTAGATGGTTTTGCAGAACAATATGTTGTCGAGTACAAATGACCATCATTAACTAAATATCGAATCGAAAATGTGTCTGAAACTTCAATAGACATTTCGGTGCGCACCAGCCTGTTTCATGTTCAAACAATATTTCATGAGGTTAACTACTTCAATGAAAGATCTAAGAAAGGCATATCAGGTTACGGTACCAGTGAAGATGAATTATAACATCATAAGTAAAAATTCGAGTATTTTACCAGAGGCTATCATGGTATTTGTTGTTTATGTCTTCTATTAAAACACGAAAGAAATGTAACAAAATTCATGTCAAAAAACTGAAATTAAAATTAACCTCCGGTTTTGTTTCAAATGTACCTGTTTTCTACTCTAGGTGGCACTTTATCATGTTTTTGCATTATGATTCTTCTTTGGCGTTTGCAACAACTGCTGGTCTATGATTTCTATGACGTACCACTCTTTTTCTCGTTTCTTATTGCAGATGGTGTTATCCATGATTATGTAGCTGGTGGGAACGCACATGCGTATGTCTCTGACGCGCGACGAAACGTTGTGTACTTTTCAAGTTTAAAAAAATTTTAACTTAATTATATATTGTTTTACTTTAACTACATTGTTAATCTATGACAAAGTGCATTTGAAGTTCAATGATTATATTGCTGTAAATTAACATGTCTGCTGTCACCAGTTCGTTTTTTTTGTTTCGATTCCCGAATATAACCAGTTTAATGTATTATACGATAATATATCATTTTGTTACAAAACATACATTTCGTACTAAAGAAGAAATAATTTATACATTCATTCTAAAAAACCAGGATGCTTTGTGACCCTAAACGAGCGATGACGGAGATGTGTAAAGATCATGTGTATTAATTGTATTGGGAAATACCATAATGTGAAAAACTCCACACAAATTAACGTTAAGCGTATAAGCGTATTTGTGACATGTTACAAAATGAGTTATTTCACAATGGCTCCATGATTGTCTACCTCCATCTGCGCCAGTGTAAAGTACGTATACATAAGCAAAACGACAAAATCCCCACAAAAGACATCCCATAAATTAAATTCGCTACAAATTGCGAACCGAAATTACATTGTGTTGCTGATGGCCTCAGGTGGTTTGGATGCGAGCAAATTAAACAATGAACGTTGAGTAATGAAGATGAGAACCTTGCTAACGAAAGCTACAAACATGAAAGAGAAGCGTGATTCCATCAAAATGTCCGAATCCGGAAGACAAAGCAACATTGATGAGCCAAAAACACATTGATGTTATCTCTTTTCATTACGTAAACCTTTGTCATCGTTGATTAGGAATACGTAATTGATCAGGAACAAATGAAAGTAAACCTACTAGCTTAACATTTATTGTATTAAGTTTTCAAACAAGGAATTCATGTTCATTTTCTCTCTTAAATCTGTATTTCAAAGCACATCTGGATCACCAGATTCAGATTTCGTTTGAAAAGTGTTACAAAACTGTATGACAACATATTAATTTAGCGAAAAAAGGAAGAATTCTTGCACTTAGACCGACAACAGGTGCCGTTTCCTTGTCACCAACGTTCCGAGAATTTCCATGATCAGTTTTGAATTTTATGTTAAAAACAGTTGAGACAAATCATAATAGTAGATATAACATAAAATTACTGTCGGACTTTTTATTATAGACCCCTCACTTCTAATAGCTGTGGAGAGTACAACAAAAATTGCAGAGAAACACTGTTATCACCAATAGATTTGCAATTGTGTTTTGCACATACACAAGTGAAAAATTTGATTTTATAAATGAATATTATTTTTAATACCTGGATTGCTTCAAAAACGTGATATTTTTACGGTTTTTGCTCATACGTTCAATTCATTATTTTTTATAAAATAAACTAAGAGTGACAAAATAATTCTTATTTAATGAATGATAACTGATGTGTGTATGACAACATTTTTCAATTTCCAGCTTCTACATGCAAAATATAATGAGTTATTAATTTTTTTCCACCTTTTTTTTACCAGCGCAAATTCTACTCGGACCAACTGGAATCTGAACCAGCGTCATCACGAGAAGACAGTGCAAATGCAATTGTACAAAACTCTTTGGTGACTAAAAGTAACCACAACCGAAACCGAGGAAACCCATCAGTAATTAGTAAAGAAGAACTTGTACAATTAATGAAAACTGACTAAAAAGTTCCTTCAAAGTTCACGGAGAGTAGATTTATATGTCACTATTTTCATGTAAATCCGTGCTTTGGTTTGGAGTGCATTTATAGAATGAAATAGCTATTGGAGCTTCAGGGAGGAAGCATAAAGCTAATTTGACAAAGAGGCAGGTAAATAAAGGGAAATTTTTCACTCCATGCAACAGAGGTATTGTATACTTGTTCGGGAGCCGGATTTATATCCAGTATTTTGTGTCTTTTATTTGCTTTCCAATTTTAAATGTGAATACGACTGTCAACGCGGAAAATAAAGCAATGTAGTATGAGAAGAGACAAAATTTGTTGAGGACATGTTTTGTTGGGTTCATTTATTAGGCAACATAAGTCATGTTCTGTTCGCATTTCACAACAATTAGTATGGATAGGATGTAAAATCAAACGAGTGTTCATGAATAATATTCATGTATCTAGAACAGAACTTTATGTCAATTAATTTATTATACCGTACTTGAGTAAATTTATTGAGGTCATTCGACACTAACCTTGAAAAACTAAAAGTACCTATTTCACAATCGGACATATATGAAATATATTAAAATATTTCCATCTCAGATTGAAAATTATCATTTCACGTATTTTTGCGAATTTCCCCAATAATTTTAATTTAAAAGGTGCATTGTAGTCTGCTAAGTTGTACACACAGTGCTACTTTAAAACTAAACCTAACATTGATTTCGAGGTCAAAAAATTACCATTTCTCGATATATTGAAAATAAAAGTACCTAAAATTAAATGAATGATTAGAATAGAAAAGCGTGGATTCCCACTTAAACAACAAAATAATTACAGAAAAATATATATATTTGAATCATCTCAGTTTGTAAATGCAAATTCCAAGCAGAAGCAATATTTATTCCCTTTCTTCTCCGTAAATATTTTTTTACGAGATTTCATTAGAACTCCTCTGGCCCATTCTCCTCCCTTAAAGCCACATCGGGAAACCACACCTCCGTTATAGCGTCCACCTCTCCACATTTTTCTCTGCGGTTTCATTAAAAATGAGGTTTCATTAAAAAAACCTCGCTCCTCCCTTTCCAAGAAGCCGCATCCGAAATTCTAGTCCCTTTTCACCATTAAAATTTCTTCCAAGTGGAGTATTTCGAGAGTATACTGTCCGTTTGATAAATTAGAATTACTTTTCTTTCTAAATTCTGCGTAGTGTGAAGCATAAATGTGTCTACTACGTATTTGGAGAAGCATTCCATAATTAGCGTAAGTAAATTTACAACGTAATTCCGATGAGTCTAATATTACCTGGTGTAATACTCTAATACTACCCGAACATTGCTTCCAGCATGACAGTCCTACGTGGATTGACACAGAAGAAAGTTGACACATTTAGGCACTATGAAAAATAAGGATAGTTTGGAGTCATTTGTCCTCCTCACTAACATATCAGTACACATCGCGATGTTTCGGTGACCTGTTTCGGTTGTATAGCGTTCGAGCTCAAAAATTGGCGAAAAGTAAGATTTAAACCTATTTTTAGATATCATTTATTTATATGTATATATTTAATACAAGCGTATTACCAGGTGATGCCTCGTTTTTTCTTAGACCAATCGTCTTTTACTAAGGAATAAACAAAATATATCTATATTGTATGATCTTCTGACTTCTTCTTCCTCTTCGAGCATCCAATGTCAGGTGAATCCGATGGCACGATGACCGTGGTATACCGCCGCTGCCAGTGCCCCGTGTTCTTTCTTTCTCAGGATATCTGTCATTGGGTCAGTGCTGTTTTTAAGAGCCACTTTAAGGGCGGCTCCAGCCGAACTCTCTGGTTTGCACTTCAACAATATGTGTTCCAATGTTTCTTTTTCTAATCCGCATTTGTTGCATGTCTCCGATTCCGCGAGATGGAACCTTAATAGGNAGCCCTAGCAATAAAGGTCGCCACATGTCTGCTGACTCCTCGGTACCAATTTGGCGGGGCTGGCTCTTTTTGGATATCAAACAGGGCCCGTCCTGTGGTTTCAGCGCTCCACTTGTAGAACCATTCATCGTTTATGAGTTTCTAGATCCTTTTGCATTTCTTTAGGGAGTATTGAGTTGGCAGAACAGGCCCCATTGTGGCTGCTATCCTATCCGCCTGTTCATTACCGCAGTGGGCAGACCGCAGTGGGCATCCATTGAAAGGTGATGTTCTTTCCGTTTTTGTTAAGTTCTCGTAGTAGGTATTTAGTTTCTTCTGTTAGAAAATAATAATCACGGGGCTCGTAATCCTGAAGGTCTCGAATGGCTGATTTTGAATCTGTAAGAATGCATATATTTTTGTCCGGTGAATTTACACAACTCACTAAGGTTGCATTGATGGCTAGGATTTCTGCATCCATGCTGGAGGCACAGTTACCTGGAATGTAGTAACATTCTCCGGTCGATTCATTATAATAGCCTGCACCGGAGTTGCCCCGGTCAAGGTCCACGGAGCTATCTGTATATATTTTAACAAAATCCCTGTAATGCTCGTGGATAACCTCCAGTACTTCAATTCTAAGTGTATCGAGATTGTCCGTGTTGCTTTTGGTGTGGCCGGATGGCAGCTCATCCATCGCTGCAATAGCTTTTTCCTCCCAAGGTGGTATAGCTACCATTGCAGGGATGGGTTCTGGTGTTATCGACTCCAAGAGGTCTGAAAGAGTCTCCGTTATGTATGTGAAAGACTGTCTAATCCCAGTTTTATATGTCAGAGTAGTTAATTGATGCTTGGATGGGAGAGTCTTAATTTTAGTCCATTTGGTCATGATTTGTTTCTTTATGTGCAGATCCACTGGTTTCAGACTGGTCATGTATGAAGTAATTAAACTGGGATCCTTCCCTGGTTTTGGTAGAGGTATAATCAGAGATGTTTTCCATGATTTCGGGATGTTTCCAGTCTCCCAAATTAAATTATAGAGTTGTAGTATTTTGGTGAGAAGATGAGGCGAACAATGCTTTAGCATGTCATTGTGAATATTATCCTGTCCTGGGGCAGCTCTTTTAAGTTTTTTAATTCCCTCTTTCAGTTCAATCATCGTAAAGGGGACATTTCCATTATCCTCGGCAAGGTATAGGAGTTCAAACCTGGTAGACAGCTCCATCTCTTTTACCGTTAATGTAAAAGGCCAGCCGACCGCGTTTCCCGCTCTGCTACTGCAGTAAGAGGTAAATGCTTCATATTTTTTGGCATCCTCCTCTATCCAATCGCCTTCCTCTGGTTTTATTAGTTGGATCTTGGGACCTGTCTTGCCCTCAATTGCGTGAAACATTTTCCATACTGTGGAACTAGGAGTGTTCTCATTTATGGTGTTAACAAATTCTTTCCATGCGTTNTTTCCATGCGTTTCTCTTGGCCTTTAGAGTAGCTTTACGGAGTATAGCGTTCCATTTGTTGTATATCTGCCGGCACTCTCCTGTGCGTTTGTGTTTCCATTTTATTCTCGCCCTCTGTCTTTCAGCTCTTAGGGATCTTAGTTCCGTGTTCCACTAGTTGTTCATATGCCGCTGTTTTTTTCTATTTTTTTCGGGTATTGTTTTTCCAGCTGCATTGTGTATATCCGCTTCAACGGTTGCTAGTTCATAATCATCCGTGCTGCATTTTTCAGTGGCGGCGTAGAATGTTGTCCAGTCAGCTTTTTTGATTTTGTATTTTCCTCTGATGACATGTGGATTCTTCACCTTTATCTGATTGTATTTTATGGTAACCATAGGGAAGTGATCGCTGCCAAGATGATCTCCCACCCTCCAATTTTCCAGGTAACTCTCCATGGCTGGGGTTGCTAGAGACGGGTCTAACGTACTCAGGGAGTACTTTGATGGTGATTGGTAGGTAGGTTTTGTTTTCTCTATTTAGCAATATTATATTCTGATTCTGGATCCAATTGAACAGAATGGGTCCATTTCCATTTTCATCACCAACATTCCAAGCGCTGTGCCTACTGTTAAAGTCACCTACCAGTAGGCATTTCTGTGTGTCTGGGATCAACGGATCCAGGTCAGTATTACGAATACCCTGCGAGGGTATATAAACGTTTATTATGGTGCAAACGTTGTCTTTGTCCAATCTTAACTTGGTTTTTATGTATTCTAGATTTGCTTCAATCCTCATGGAACAGTCTTCAACATGGATTGAGTCATGAACCAGGGTGATCAATCCTCCTCCTCCTCTTTTGGTTTCTCGGGAAAGGTTTAACATCTTAAAGTTTTTGAATCTGGGGTGGTAGGTTTTGTTGTTTAGCAAGGAATGTTCCTGTATACAGACTATTTTTGCATTTATTTCTGTTATGTATCTCTTGAGTTCATCTGTCTTTTTTTAGAGATCTTGCATTCCAGTGTAGGATTGTTATTCCTTCTACCGAGTTCTTCTTTCCCTGGTTCAGGTTTTTAATACTTGCTTTTTTCATCCTCTCCTTCTTGTGCCCGTCTTTCTTTCTTGCTTCTCCCACTGGGCGTTTGAAAAGATGTTCTACTTTTGTCCTAGTTGGGCACCAGATTTCAACTCGTCCCATTTTGTTTTTTCCACGCTTCCTGATTTGTAGGTCTTTGTCTAAATTTAAAAGTAACCGAATATCTTTTATTCTTTGTTTGTGGTAGTTTCCCCATAATAGAACTTTCAATCTGTCCGGATGTTCTTGTTTTGAGGCTAAAACTCGTGACAAACCCTGAGAAGGGCGATAATCTTCTTGTGGCATACCACGGGACTTCATGGAGAAGCAAATGCTGGCGTTCAGTTCGCTCTCAAGCTATCCAGGGGTAGGACGAGGACCAACCAGCTCACCCCCAATATATATTGTATGATCAAAAGACTTTTACTTACTGGTTTTTAAAAACATGTACAGCATCCTAATTTTTCAAATTCTTTATAATACAAATTTAATATATAACTTGACTGTGTTCATTACATATCGTGGGTGCCAAGCAGGTCCAATTTTCGCTTCCGAGACATGACGCGGCTGCACCATTTTATTACAATGCTTCTAAAATCTAAACTATTCCTCGAAATTTTACAATTTACAGGCGTTTCTTATCTTCGTTAAATGCACAGACCAAATAATTCATTGAATTTGATGATTATTGATTTTTTCCGTCTTAAATTACTCACTTTAATTGAAGCATTTTAACACTTTTATTTTTAATTACGTTTTATCGATAATTTCGGTTGATTTTTGTAGATAGACATATGCTGTCGCAGACTTCTTTGAGGCAAACAATACTGACATTCATTGTTGTCCCTATCCATTTAGGCAGCGTAAGTGAATATAACTCTCTTTTTCCAGATTGCATCAACACTTATTGACAAAAACCATTTCTATCGTTTCTACCACACATTAAAAAAATAAAACTTAGCCTATGTTCATCCTGGATATCTAAACTATCTCCTTGACAAATTACATTGCGATTGGTTCGGTGGTTTGGTCGTGATCAGGTAGCAAACAGACAGACACACTTTTGCGTTACACATTGATATTTTAGTTTGGATATAACTTATTTGCTTTTGTTTGTTTGGCATTATTGTGGTAACACAAGTATAGTTTCATAATGTAAGCTCATTTCGTGGTGATATCAGTGTTGGTCTATAATCGCGTTGAAATGTAAAAAGTTGTTATTTTTAGAGCTACCTTGTTTCAATCTTACCTGGTTTGGTTCAACTCTCCTTTGTTGAAATTAATAGCCATTTAAATAACACAATATTTTATTTTTGATTATGAATGCCAAATAAATACGCCCGGAAAATGGATAAAGGCAAGAACTGAGTTCATCAACAATGCACGAGTGGTAAATTATTTTATATTTGTGTAAACTGTCGATTAAGATTTTAAAGCCTAAAATTAAATTTCTTCTAATAAACTGTTCATTTCTCATGCTCATAAGTAATATTTGCTATAAAGAAGAATCAGACGTCGGACGAGTCATTTATTTTGTATCTACCAAATATAATGAAGTTAATTTCTGTCCTAAAGGGTGCCAATTTATGGGTTTTAAGTAACTACATCGTTTGAAACACTAAGTTTTTCAGGACTAACTGGAGACTTTGTAGTAAACAAGTTATGATAAAAATTGTTAGAATTTATAGAATTAATTAAATAAGCATTCATTATTTAAGAAGAGCAAAGTACTAGATTTTACGAGTAGCTATTATACGCAGATCTCAATCAAGTTGAAACTATTACGAATTTATAATTTCACCCAATAAACAAAGCACATTTCTTGATTTTAAGAACCTTTTTATTAACTTTAAAACCTCCATTGATATACGTATTATCTTAGATCATAGATTGTTCCTAAGTTTCCTTTTTTCCTTTACACAATCCATACCTCTTTTAGTAGATCGTTGACATTAATATATATGAGTTCATCTTGCTTTCTTACGTTACATTGTAGTTAAGAAAAGCTTCATTGGATTCCATTTATCATTCATTTTACTAAAATATCCGAACCATCTTAATCACATGCATCTATAGTGCTTTGAAGTGAGTATGTTAATTAATTTGACGAATTGCTAGTTTCTTTGACTTATCTCTTCTGGTTTCCCCCTCCATTTCGTCAAATATCCTATTTTCATGGAGTGAATTTGGCTTTTATATCTGTTACATAATGTCCATGATTCTAAAAGTTTATATCATCTTACATCATCTTATAATATGATAGTTTAGGTTAATACATGGATTTTAAAAGTATTACCCCCACTCCATTAAATATATACCCATTGTGCGTCAGATTTTAATGCGTAAGTCTGGACTCGAATACAGAATACATCAAATGATTCTTCTGTTTTGCATTTTGTGGTTAAACATACTTTACAACTGCTTTTCGCATAGCGAGAAAACAACTTGTTGAGAAACGGATAACGTATTGCATATACGCACATTAGTTTACACGGATATTCAAGAGCTCAACTCATTCCTGTTCAAATTTACACTCAGTGGAATTTCGTATCGCGCACATGTTGCCAAAACGATTCAGGACCTCAGCACCCACCCTACTGGAAGAGGTGTTTACTAAGATTAGTCAGATGTAGTGGGGTGGGGATTGGTTAGACCCAAAACATGGAAACGTCCCAGAATCATTTACTCAATTAATTTATATTAAATAAATTTCGAAAAAAACGTGCGTATTACAGGGTTTCTAAATTACTTACTAAGATTAAGGTATCCTAAGGAATTGACGTCCATCTAACTTTAAATCAATTTTTTAAAGTTTAATGGATATACGCTAATCGATAGAAAACTTCAACTTAATTTTATTAATGGAAAAATACTAGTTATGAGATGTAACTATGTATGATTTTCATGTAAGTAACACCTTTTTTAAAATCTTTTCTTGAGCGTATTAAAATACTACCACCTGTTCGATAAATAAGTTGCTGACCGCACAACCATATTTATTAGGATTATAAATCTTATGAACTATAAAAGTCACATACAAATTTGTTTACTAGAATACAAAAAGGAATGTAACAAATCAATATCAACTTCTTAAAACATGATAAAATTCTTTTTTTATATATATTTTTTAAGTTCAGCAACTTCATGATGGCTTTTTTTATAAAAAAGAATATTATCTTAAAGAGGTCTGTACAGAATTTAATGGGAAAATTGCAGTACATTCGGGTTGAGATACGAAGGACCAGAGGTGTGATAAGGGAGTTTGACATGGGAGTTGAGGAAAGAAGTGCCAACAAAATAATTTGATAACATGAAGTGCAACTAGCAAGATAAGCATTAAAATGAAGTAATCAATGAATGAATACAAAACTGAAAAGCTAGTGCTGTGATGAGATGACGACGGGATGTTCCAAATGCTTTGTAGTTTGCCTAGGCGGCGATGGGATCTTTATTAGGTGATTTGGGTTGACGTGCAGTTGACGTTGAAAAACCGGCAGATCGCGGCCAAACGATGCTAGCAGGTGAGCACGAGGCGGTTTGACCGTGAAATTATCTCGCGGGTCGATTGCTTGTTGCGAGGCCCACGAGATAAGCGGTTACCGGAAGAAGACAATTCCAGTAGCTGTCTTCTATTAGAGGCAGAGGAGACGTTTTCGGCGTGGTAGAGGATCAGAAGTGAACGATGAAATGATGAAATGATGGCTGGTCGAGCGAGTTAGTGAGACTGACCACGATCGCTCGTCGGAGGTTTACTTCGTAGCAGCGCGCTGCTCGCTCGTTCGATAGCGTGACGTCGCAGGTCGACCGTGTATCGATATACGAGTATCGATCGTCCATCTTGCTCGATGGACATGATACGTGACGTTAAGTTGTTTTAAATGTTCCGCCGGGGAAACATAGAATGAAGTTCCGTGGATTCCAGGATGCTTTACAAGACTCCTTTATTAATTAATACTAGGTTTAACCTCTTCTTCCTCATATCACTTTTTTTACTCAAAGGCGTGAATTTTGAATGAACGTATGAGGTTTGGAGAAATAGTTCATAGAAGCTCAACAATCGAGAGATGTCACTCAATTGGTACAAAGAGCGTCGAGTCGATAGATTGTTCACTTGTCCTGTGTTGCTGTTTTCTGACCAAATCGCCACAAGGTCCTGAGGTCCTTGAGGAGATCTTTGGCAGTACGTTGGTTTCAGCGACGTGCGTTGGAGATGGTGTGTTTTGACGGGTTTCATGACGCAAGTCATACGAATAAAAGTATGTTTTCTGTAGTGTAGGCGTTATTTAACAGTGGGTTCTAATTGCCGGGCCTACCTTAAGTTAGTTATGACTACCTTAGGTAGGATGTGACTTCTTTTTACAGGCACTTAAAACATTATTTCTTCTACTTTTCCTTGATGAACTTCTCATGTACCTTTCTTTGCCATTTTCGGTATTTCTGCATTTTAACACACTTCAAGGTTACTTTCAAAATTATCTGTATTACCACAACACACGACGCTGTTCTGCTGATGTTTATAATCATAAAATGAAACTCAAATACATCATTAACATTTGCTAATTTTTTTATTTAACTTAAGATTTTTGTGAAAAAGGGAAATTAATATCACATTTTGCATATTGCTCTTCACACATTTCACGTTCAACTCTAAGCTTATTTTTTATTTTTGCAAATAGAGCACTTTTTTATTAGTGCTCTTGATTTCCTAAAAATTATCTAGGATGATTAATATTTTTTTTAGATAATTTCCTAATAATAATTTTGCCTTATGATATGTCGCGACTGGATCATATTAGACCGTACTTGAGTCTCAATATGCTCCTCATAGAATAGTGACATCTTGTGAGTCAAGCGCATCTTTTACCTCTCTCAGATAATTCCCCACCAAGTTCGTACTCCTGTTTACCTTCTACGTTATTTATTCTGCGAGTTTAAGAGCCTGCCATAAATTACTGTTGTCGTTCGAATGCAACGTCGTTCTGTTCGCTAGTGCGCTATCCGCTTTCTCTCTCTCCCCCTTGAGCTCCTGTCCTGCGTGCACTGAGGACATAATTAAAGGGGAATCCCGGGGGGTCTGAAAAATCCCCTAAAAATAGCACACTGAAAAGTAAAATATTACTGTGAATTAAGTAACATACAGGGTTGCTATCTAATATGTATATCAATGATCCAGTTTGCGCAGAGTTTATATTGACATAACATTTGCAATAAAAATAATTCTACCCTTTCTACGAGGTTATTTTCGTTACAAGTCGGACCCTCATTCCCCTTAAGCAAAATTCTGCGCACGTCCCTGCATGCACGCACAAACGATATAACGTGTCCCATTTTTTTGCACAACCTATAGAGAAGTTTCACAGAAAAATTTATGTATCTTTTGAAAACGCATGTAACCCAGCAGGAAACAAATAAAATGCTTTAAACGAGTTATTGAGCAGAGGTCAATTAAAGCCAGAGGTCAACAGACGTCGGAACACAACATGGGAGTACATAACTAACAATATTTGAATTGGAAAATTAAATTTTTCAGGAATACCGAATCATTTTTGCCTTGACGGTGAAAAATTCGATGTTGCTTCCTTTCTCTTCTCTATTTTGAACCTCGGAGTGACGGGTTCGCGGAGAGACGTTTGCAGTTGCAATTAAATGTTTGATGAATTTTTAATATTGTATAAAAAATTAAACTATACCATATTGTTGCCATGAGAAAAATTTACATAATTTATAGGTAAATAATTAGAAGCGTTATCTAATACATCCATTTTTCTTAGGGCTTGTCACTCAAATTTGTAGATGAGATTTTTGGATTTGGAATTTCAGTCTGGCTACATAATGACTTATAATTCTATATCGTTTGTGCAATTATTTGTAATCAGGTATAAATTAAACAAGAAAATTTACATATATCTCACTAGACTGTGTTAATGACTGTTTTGATGTCATAATTACTAAAAAATAATTTTCTTTCAAAATGAATATTTGGATGTTCGGTATACAAATCTTTACCGTTTGATGGATTATTTATCATACTGTACCTGTCTCTTATACACATCTAGATGTGTATAAGAGACAGGNAGAAAAAATATGCGTTTTTCGTAAAAAAAAAAAAATTGTAGGAAGCTATTCACCTAGCGTAGGCAACACCGACGGAGATGGCTTGTTTCCGTAGACTTTAAAAATATTAGACATCTTAGATTTTTCTTGATCTTTAAAATATTGACGTCTGGAAATGGTTCTGAGATGAGGTCTGTTGAAATAATCTATTTAGGTATGTGCCAACTTTTCGAAATATATTAGTTCATCAGAGTATATACAATTTGAGGTTCTTCACAATACAAGTACATCTATTCAGCTGAACTGTTGAAGTTATAATATTAAGCCGTGATGAAGAACTAATATAGTTCGAAACGTTGGTACACACATAAGTAGTGTTATTTCAACAGACCTCATCTCAAGAACCTTTTCCTGTTGTAAAAACAATATTGTTTTTGAGGTTGGAAATTTTCTAACTTACTGATAAAATATTATTTAAACGTTGTAAAGTTATGCCAGGAAGAGATCATTCAAATCCCAAGGGTAACGATGGATGAGTTCAGCTCGTAACTATAACATTTAAATTCCGTCAATATTATCCGTTTCCTCGGTTCTATGTATTCTTATTCTGCCCGTTGTGTCGCCTCTGGGTGATGGATCATGTAATGTGGCAACCACGCTCATCCCATTGCTTTTCTTTGGACTCATTCCGAGCATCAATGATACATTGTAACTTTGTCAAGAGGCTGCGTTCAATCCATCTCGCCAGTCACGCCGCTGCGCTGCTAGTCACCGCCACCAGCAATGGACTCTCGTCCGTCGCACTGCTGCGCGCCATTTTATCGCCGCTCGCCTGACAGCTGACAGTTACTACTTCCTGACCCAGGAAGCGTCTGCTACTTCACTCAGCTACACAGCCATTGACTGGGTGTCGCTCGAATACCTCACTGGACACGTGACATACTTCCCTCGTTCAATGAAAATGTCAAGAGGAGGACACAGGAGGCAACGATTTCCATCACTTTCATAAGTCTTTTATTCACAGTATTCTAGGAAAATGACAAATTTAATACTTGACTTCCGTAATATTTCCTTTATATTTTTCAGATCCAGGGAATAACGTCAAATTATTGTGATGATTTGTTGGTGTGTGATTTTTACTGTGAAGATGCTGATGACTGTTGAGGCCATATAGTTGTGTTCTGGTTTATTGAAAGCTATAAAGCTATATAATTAAAGTTATGATTTTAATTATGATAACTTTTTCACATAAATTTGGGTTATTTCTTTCCAAACAGAACTTTCCCGAAAATTGTAAACTAATATCGTTTTCAATGCAATTTTTAATAGGAGGAGAGATGTTGTTACCATTTGTAAATACATTAAATACCTCCACGTTTTGCTATGGTAACTAAATTTTTCATTTCAAAACATGTATGAACACTCCTTAGTAGATAAATTAATTCAGAAAAATCTTCCAAACTCATACTCCAATCGTGCACATCACTCACACCAAACACAAACAACCACAGGTCATATATTTCGAACATTAAGTTCCCTGCATAAAATTTTTTCCCTCCCACCAAAAACTCCCATAATGTGCCTAAGTATGTAAAAATCACACTTCGGTACACCTCTCACACATTTAACATTGTCACGAATGTCATCATTCTAGAAATAGAAAAAAGATTGTGGTACAGCGTAAAATGAGAACAACTATATATATTTTGAGCAATTCCAGACAAAACCGTCTTTTAAATGAACGAATCGATTTCCCACCGTCTCTACTGACTTCCGTATCAATAGACAGTAGCTTTTCCTTGAAATCCATTCCTCCACACCAACCTTACCCCCGCCCTCAAAACGCTTTCCCGTTGCATGTCCATGTCAGAAATTTCCAACTTTCAGGTAAGCTATTTTCCTCAAAGCTTTATTCCACATTCGCAAAATGTATATCTTAAAGTCATAATATTTGTTTAGTTTATCCTCAATGATGTGTGGGCATTAATATAAATCTTTTTTCTCATTTATTTTTATAACTCAATGATACCTCTGTAAATATTTATCTTTTTAATTTAAATTATTTTATTCTATTATAATACATTTTGTATTTTCTTGTAGATTTACTGATGATGAGGGCTATGCCTTCGAAAACATGTTCTAAAACTAATAAATTGGATACCAGAGCAAAATGAGGAATTTCATGAAACATTCTTAATATAATATTGGAATAACCTTATGGAATTGATTGTATATCTATCTGCATAAAATCATAAATGATGAATAAAACAACGACCAAATGTTGAAATATTTGCTCTAAATCACAAAATGAAATAAAAATTTACAACGTTCCGATCCGTGATCATCTTCAGGTAATAACAGTACATCATAGGAGCTATGGACCAACTGCTCGCATGATGTACTGTTATTACCTGAAGATGATCCACAAAAAACGGATGGAAACGAAGTTAAGTTTTATCTCATTTTGTGTGTAGGTGCAAAAATGTGTCAGCTTTCAACATTGGATCATTGTTTTATTCGTCAATACTTTATACTCAATTCTTAATATAATGCATTTGTGGTTTTTAAATCTGCAAGTTGATACGACTTGAACTTTAAGTCGTATCAACTTCCAGATTTAATATATACCAGCTATTCATTCAAGCAGTTGAGTCCGTGATGTTACTCAAAGGAGAATTCGGAAAAATTTAGATCAGCGAAATGTCGATTGCCAGTTTTTAATGATATCTATTTTCCAGTAATGAAACCCAGATTACATTCTGTAAATTTGACACCGACAATATTATTTTCGTAGCAAGTATGACATTGCAAATTGGTTTGTTAACAAGCGAGCTGATTAATATCGCTGATGCGCGCTGTGAAGAAATTGTGGGCTAATAAGCAATTGCGTCTCTCTAATGCAACACTGACCTCTATCACATGATTCGTTTTCAAGATGTTTGTTTCTCAGATAAAACTAATATCACACCACATGATTGTGCGTGATTCAGTCGATATTGCAATGGAATATGGATGAACGGGTATCACGACTTAAGTGGGAACCATAGACATATTTTTGTTGGAATATTCTTCTCGTATGATAACAAAAGTGTTGCCAAATTTGTCGAAATTACTCTTTCGGGAGAAATCCATTTCCTCCCTTTGAAAAGATCATCATCAGTGCAGTTAATTTTAAGGAAAATTAATTTATATAATTAATCTGCATTGTGGTTCTTTCGTATCATACCAAGCCATAGCAACGACCAATTCCCTTGTCACATGTAAATACATGATTCTCAAAAACAAATGCATTGAAATGTACTAATCATAAAACTTTTTTAGCATCCATAGCCATCAGATATAAATATAATTTTATAATGAAGACAAAAGTAGAGGAACCAAGAAAAAAGAAAACTCAATTACAATTTTTAATTGCTTTGCTAAAAAAATCCATTACGATTCAGTTGCTTTCTTCTTGACTTTAGTTGTATAATTATGTCTATTAATGAGGTTATTTTTGCTTTTGTTTGTACTGAAATCATGACGATCGGTAAGAGAATGAATATTGCTTTTACGAAAGGCTGAAATTCTTTTTGTGTGTGAGATTATGTGAATTGTTAATGCTCTGACAATTCCGATAGCAATAGTCAAATGTACCATTCTTCATTTATTTTACCAGTTATTTTTTATAATTTTGATCAAACACTCTGACAGAATAAAAAAACAATGGATTCAGTACTTGTGCAGAGATCTATGAGAAATTATTGCCTAATCTAACGTTTGACAGTCTACTCCAGAAAGCTGTAGTTCAGCACAAGGCTTTGCTTATCTGCATTACATTATCAATTGTAACAATGACAGAAACCCGCTGTTGGAATGTCTGTATGTCCCAGCAGTGACATCCCGAGAGAATCAATTAATTTTATTTCTTTGAGTTAATTAATTTTGTACGTTATAACACGGTAAAAGGCCATAAAACAGACATGCTATAATTATATTTCAAGATATCTGAATATTTAATTGATCTTTATAAGGTTTTCCAAACAGGCGAACTATACTCAAATTTGGACTAGAGCTTCCTCTAACCCATCAGCAAAGTTATGATGTATTTTGATCTTTTTTAATACTTATTTCTTTAAAATTGTTTTCTTCTCTTCTATGAATTGTTCTAAATTGCATGTTTTATTCCACGTCAACCAAAATGTGAGATAATATTGAATGGTTCTAGATGAATACTTACATTGATCTCGAGAAAATTCTATTTTAAATAGCTATCTCATAACACTTGGGACTTCAGGACTTGCCAACGTCAAGGACATTAGAGCCTTGTTATCATATATAACGAGTTGATTGTATTGTTCTACGAATACAAAAGCGATTTCATGAAAAAATGAGTTTTATCATGGTGAAATAGTTGAAAGTATATCTGTAACGTTAACATTTTGAATTGTGGTTTTAATCCTATATTTTATTCTTAAAATATTCCATCCATTGTAGGCTTTTATGCATTCGGGTTTCTGAACATTTCCCTCAAGGTTTTACACAAAACTTTGAAAATGCCAACCAGAAGTAATTTTTTTTTTCTGCAAGAAATATATCGAGTTCTCGAGAAGCCAATTTAAAGAGACAGGTCGATCGAGCAACGAAAGGAGCTGACAGCAGAATTACACCCAGACTCATCCCTTATCCTTCTTCTTCCTCAACGCCTTCACTTTTTCCTCATTCGAAGTCGCCCTTCCTCCTTTCCTCCCACACGTCCGCGTGACCGCATCCGCGTTGCCACTTCCGGCTCCGACGTTTCTTTTGAAGCCTCATCCTTTCAACTCTGCCGCTTTCTCACATGGAAATTTTTGTTCCCTCGGAGTTCTCGCATGGAAATTTTTGTTCCCTATACTACACTGCTTCGGTCAAAGTTCGAATAAACATATATTCTGTGGGGGTTTCTACGAAATATTAAAGTGCCTACTTCTAAACTGAAGGTAAATAACGCGTGTTCATCCTATATTGATTTACCCCTCCAAAATAAAAATAGAAAATAAATTAATTAAGAACCTAAACTATTCTAATTAACTACGAGAAATAATAACCATGTTCAAAATCATGAAAGGCACTGACAAGTTTATTGCCGATGTCAAAACATATTATGATAGGATTCAGAACAATAAAATTCCTGTATTGTATATTAAATTATGAAGCGTTGTCATGAAACTAATTACACTAATTTAATGTATCGATTAATTTTATAAAGAAACATGAGTATAGAAATTAATACAAATATAGTTAAAGCACTGTGTTCATAAATAAACTTAAACATGGATTAGATACATAAATCATAATTGAATTGATTGGTACACGAAGAAATATGTAAATGAAAAGAAACATGAATACATGAAGAAACATGTAAATGAAAATAAACAGTGAGACATTAATGAAGCAATGAATTCATTGAATGTGTTGAAACAACAGTAGTACTATGAACTTGAATAGCCAGTAAAGTCAACTAGTCTTTGTTTAGCAAATAATGTCCAATGCATGGAGTATCGTAAACAAATTCCTGTTAAATTCTTAAATGGTTTCTTATTCACAATAGTTGACATGTCCAACCTGTAGTTCACATGTGACAGTCGCTTGATGGCTGCATTTGTCACAACTATTCCTGAAGAGGATGATGCACTGTGGCTCATGTAGATAGCCAAATGTAACTATGATTTACACATGTAGTTAATGAAGTTCCTATTTGTTGATGCACACGAAATGTCAATATACAATTAAGTCTCTCGATTAGATTGTCAATGCACAGTTATAATCTGATCGTAAGCTAGACGTAAGGTGTGTAGCGATAGTGACGTTAGGTTGACACTAATTTGCATGAAATGTTGAAATCTGCTGGAATCTAGAGATTATCCCGTAGCTATGCAATTCAGTACAAATCACGGTTAAGACATCTGGTCTCAAGCTATTTTGACACTGGATAAAGCGCTCATCAGAGCGGAGCACAGCGACGCAATGCGTACTACTCGGATGCTCGTATCGAAGTGTGAGTTCGTCACTCGATAACAACCTGTGCTACCTTGGTTACCAATACTCTTACTTTTTGTATGAAGTTTTTCGATTGATAACAATTTATTTTATTTAGTCATTTGTTCAGAATTTTAACATGTTCTCATTGTAACACTGATGTATTCATTTGTTCTTGTTTTCAGAAAAATTTTAATTGTTAGTTACTTTGTTTCTATGGAATATTCTGGTATTTTCCGGGGGAAGGGTTTTGTTGCACGAAGTTCGTTATCGTCCATTCACTTGTTTACTTGTTCACTTGGTTACGACTGTTATTGATGTATGTACCTTCTGCTACTTTCTAACTGAATTTTTAAAGGAAGCACACAGCTTTGTATTTAAAGATTCAAATTTTTATTCTGTATTTTCTGCTTGTTGGATTTTGCAGATATCTGGATTTAAATAAAATAAAGTAAAATAAAATTCTTGAATTAAAACTTATCATGTAGTTCTGAAAATACAAAAGTATTGGTCATTCAAAAACCTTTGTTCATTGCGTTTACGTTAAAATAAATTTTCAAATAAAATCTTACAATTTGTATATGATAATCATTTATTAATAAGTATAATTATCCATTACTTATTCATTAAAATATAACTAATGAGAAATAGTCATTTAAATCCCTCGACTTTGGAATGAGCGTTTCCATACGTTACAGAATGCTAACGATAGAATTCAGCCACATGATTCTAAGATGACAAAACCCATCAAAATATAGGAGAATTCCTGGAACAGTTCCCGTGGTAGTAGAACTGATAACTTTAATCTTCTATTTTTGCTGATGCCAACGTGGAAAGTCAATGTAATACCATCTTTTGAGTTAAATTTGAACACGTGTTTGTGATGCGTTTAATAACCATTAACTGAAAAGTTTTTCAATTTAATTCAATTACATGAATTCAACCTAACTCAGAGTATTTCATGCTGTCATCCATCCTCCACATGTTGTTATCTGTTGAAATTTCAAACTAAACACGAACGCATTTGCGTTTCACGTTAATTGCTTTTCCAGATGCATGGGGAAGCTACAAGTCAAATAATCAATTTACACTGTCTCATGCAGGAACTATACAGAGATGCTAGAAACGTGATGTTAAATAATTAATTAATTAATTGTCAAAAAACAGTTAGAAATTACGTATGACCACGTGGACGATAATCTACTCCCCGGAAGCAAGAAATGGACCATCTCATCAATGCCGCTCAAGGACCCTGAGGCGTAGGCGGATTTAACATTTCAGCCCACTCCTACGGTAAGAATAAAAGTACTTCGGTGCGTGTTAAAATATTAACAGAATATCAACAAGTCCGTATTTAATAAAGCACAAATTACGTAAAATTATAAACCATAGATTATTCGGAATATATAGTTAATAAATTGGGAATATTAAAATAACTCTAAATTCGAGATTTATTATTTCAACAGACTCTACCCTCAGGCGATGACGAGAATCTTATTAGAATTCTATGGAAAATACATAAAACAATATCTCTAGTTGACTAAAGATCCTTATCGACAATACATCCATGACAATTATGGTCCAGACAAAACCATGATATTGTCAATATATTCAACACGTCGAGGTCGTTGTATTAAAATGTAACACACTGCGGGATTTCTTATTATACATGTAATATAGTGTATGACACTATTCATAAGTTGCCACACACATGGCAGCGCAAACAACTACAAGATGGGTTGAATCTTGATGTGGAAATTTTATTTTCTAAACTCCCATTTAGAAATGAATTCATGATGTGCGTGTTCCCAATTTTAACATTTTATCCGACTAATTAAAATCCACATTGTATTTCTTCCTACACCACTGCCATCAGTGTCATCCTTGCAGTNAGAAAAGCTCGGTCATCCTTGCACTTTTACTGAAATTGTTGTAGACAATTATAAAGTTTTACGGCCTTTGATGGACAAATAAATGTATTTTACTTCATTTTGTCAGAAGATTNTGTCATCCTTGCAGTTTTACTGAAATTGTTGTAGACAATTATAAAGTTTTACGGCCTTTGATGGACAAATAAATGTATTTTACTTCATTTTGTCAGAAGATTTTTTACTTTCTCAATAATGCTATGTAACATCAGGACCAGTTCAGTTTATCGATTTGTGAATTATTAATATTTTTATGCATTTCACTAGCCGGACACTGCTAAATAGATTTTTAGGAGTCTAGCCTGACGCCGCTAAGACGGAAGTGCGACGGGTTTGGGATCCAAAGCTAAGCCTTTCCCTGTAAGGTGCAATTGTCTGACCCGTTTCCTGCAATACAGAAAACAAAAGGGAGTGCCCGGCGAAGAATGCGGTTGGAGAAGCTGACCCACGCACACCTCCCCTTTGGTATTTCATTATTTCGGAAGGGAAAGGGTTTGACCAAGACGAGGCCCTTTACGGAATGTCGGCGGGTCTCAGAAAGAATGACTGCTACTATGTGTGAATGGAGGACTTTCACCGGATACTGAGACAGTGGCAATCCCGGGAAACACACCTCCGGGCGCCAGGCTGGTGTCATCGGCAGCTCGTCCTACCGGTGATGATACGGCGTTCTCAGAAAGGCCAAGGTGTGAACAACGATTTGCAGTGCTCATAGTAGCAGCGAAGACGTAGTCACGTGACCTCTGCTTCCGTATATATTGGGAGTATTGAGAAGCCTCGAGGTCTTGGCTGTGTGATCTGAGTCCGCAGGTTACTTAGGATGTGACCAGGCTATTAAACGGTCGTCAATACCAGTAAGAGACTACAGTAGTAATCTAAACGCGCATATTGCTAGTTGTGAATAACGAAACTTGTAAGTCTGTTTATTCGAAAGTACTAATAATTTTAAAGATTCAGATAACCTAGAGAGGTTTTACGAATTTGTTGTCTTCAACTCAATTTATTAATGTATAATTAATGTTTTCTGATAGCATTAGCTGTGTAATGACAGATTTATGTTGTATTGATGATTTTGAGAGTTTATGCAAATTGTAAATTGCCAGAGTTCTATTTAATTGTATTATATCATTAACCATCGTTATTACACGTGTGTTTAATTGCCCGGGAAACTGAGCTGGTGGCAGCGAACTATCTACCATAAGGGTTGTGGTATATATGTGGATCCCGCTTCTACCAAAAGAACACATACTGCATCTGGGCTTGTGGTGTGTGGTTACATGCTACCACGTTTACAATATGGATAGTGGTATTAGTTCTACAAACGTATCCACATTTAATAAACATTATTGTTACACATCCTGTAGCATACGTTTCCATACTATATCCTCATTCAAAACCCAACATGCATGTTATTTAGTTGTGTGATAGTGCTATATACATGTTATAAAAGATCGTTAAAGTTTATTATTTATTAATATAATGATGACAGACAAAAATAACATGACTATTAACACAAAATCGACTAATGTGGAAATTGGTTTCTTGGATTACATGAGAATATACTTTGAAAACTACATTTGTTATATATTTGGAAAATATATTGCTATCTTATTATTCCTGTGTGTAATTTCTTGAAAAATCGCACGGTGTTGCGTCAAAAGTTGTTTAAATGGATGAGACGGAAAAGAGAGAGAGAGAGAGNATGTTTAAATGGATGAGACGGAAAAGAGAGAGATAGAGAGAAAGAATTTTAAATACGGTAGTGCGAAAATTCGGTTCGGTTTCAAAATACGTTGGTCATATACATAGGATGATAATGTGCATGGTTAAAAAGGTCGTGGTAATAACGTATCAAGAATCTGAAGATCACGGTGGCAAGAAGACGTGATCAGCTGCCCTTATATCAGCAGACACACCGGAACGAATACCGAACAATTAAAACTTATCAATATTTGTGAATTATGCAATGTGACAATGAAGCAACAATATATAATGGATATCTTTCGGTCAGGTGAAATGGCGACCAGTCGGGACTCGAACCCGGATCTCTTGCTTTGATCGCAAGGGTGTTAACCGCTACACCACCGGTTCGCCTTCCACAACTGTACACCATTTCCACCCAGACCTAAACCCCGGAAGACCTGAGACACACACACATACAGGAGATAAGTGAACCTGGCGGCACACTATGCTGTGTGCACATGGAAATGGTGTACAGTTGTGGAAGGCGAACTGGTGGTGTAGCGGTTAACACCCTTGCGACCAAAGCAAGAGACCCGCGTTCGAGTCCCGGCTGGTCGCCATTTTCACCTGACCGAAAGTTATCACATATATTCTCCACGTGTAGGGTACACGGAAGAAATATGTAAATAAATAATGGAATTTCCACTCCTTTAGTAATGATCAATATCAATAATTGATTGTATAAACTGTGTAATCACTCGGGAAAAATAAAACAATATATACTTAAAAGTGAGTTTTCTAATTATGAATCTCAGCAATGGAAAATCCTCCCTTCATGATTTGTACGATTTATTTTCTATAACAAGATAAAGAAACACTCGCTGATAATTAACTATCGATGGTAATGGATAAATTAACCTTCATTATATACTACATTACAAGAATACATTAAATCTTAATGAGCAATTAAGACAGTTTTTTTAAACTAACCTTATTTTACAAGTCGCAAGTGATATTACAAGCCAGTGTCTAAATAAAATAAAACAAATTCGAATGGCTGCTAATAGTTCATTGACTGCTCGCCTGAGACGTTCGTAATATGAAGTGAAAGGATCCAGTAATGACGTGTCCTTTATCTAGAAAATCAACAAGGATGCTGAAATGTTAAATAGCTAAGCCTAAATAACAAAAAGCGCTATCAAGTTTTAATGCAAAACATGTTGCAGTGACAAATGGTGAGAAAGACTGCAAGCTCTGTCCACGAGCGTATGTCGTATTGTATTAATGTTTATTTACTTGAGCATCGAATAGCATTCCGTCGTGCGTAAATGTGTTCGATTAACTCAGTCATAAAACGGCAAAATCACAAATGCGAAGTCAAAATTGTTTTACACCGTTAATGCTCGCCCGAACTGTTTATCAATTGTTAAATATACTTAGTTTTAGAATGATATATACGAATCATAACCGACCACAAAGTAATGCATCGTTGTAGGTCACTGCAATATTTTTTATTTTCTAATGAAAAGTAGGTAAAAAACGACAATAGAAGTAAAACGAAACTACCATTTCTAACTCGACCGACACTAATTTGGTTAATATGCTATTCGATGTTGACTTAGAAAAAAGGTAAAAGATAACCCTGAATTATACAACTAGACTTTTTAAAATCATGAATATTTATTTTCTAAACATAAATTATCAAATTTTAATATATTTTGAGTTTACGTAAACAGTTGGTATTAAAATATTTAGTAGTGTGTTTTCAGCACCTCTGAAGAATTTTATGTCAAATACTCAACGCGACAAAGAAAACCCTCAAATTTTGCTCCTTTTAACCCTGCAGAATCGAGAAAGACGCTAAAAGTCAAATCCAATAAATAAGTGGGGTGGAACTCCCATTCTTCAATTTTCTTTTATTACAAAAAGCATTCTGGTATTCAATACTGTGAGTGCAGAAGCGTAACTGCAGGAACCATGGTCCTGATTGTCGTGAAGCCTGAGAGGTATTTATTATTGTTGAAGTGGAGTACTATTGTCGTTTGCTCCGCCTTCTTCTTCGAACTGAGAAATATTCACTCTTGTGAAGTATTTTGTTTGTGGGCACATGTTTTATAATTCATATGACTTTGCAAAACAAGAAGTCGCTGCTAATTTTCTGTCATCAAGCACAAAGACATAATAGATTTTTTTTGTAGAAATTCTTCTAAGCACACTTTCTTAGTGGCACTGCGAGACCCAGAAATCTATCGAATAAAAAGAGCATGTTTATTTTATTTATTTTGATTTAACTGGTTATTTACCTTATTAATGACATCTAGTTCTATGCAACAACGGAAGACGATTACAAAATCACAATCTTTCCAAAACCAATTATTTTTAAAAAAATTTCCTCCTTTGATGGATGTTACGGCAGTTTGCAATACAGATATAAATAAATAACAATGTTAAAAATTGCAAAAAGCACAGTTCACCTTTAAATGGTGGGTAGAATTGCCTGCGCATAGGAGTTGTAGACACGGGTGTTTTATATTTTAGAATAAACACCATACCCAGAAATCCGCGATAAGATACTATTTCGAAGATGGAAAACATGGAGACCAAATGAGTCTTTCTTTCTGAACAGTTTGAGAACCCCCATTGGTTTCAATACTTTCCATCCACAAAATGCTTTCTTGCCACGCTATTCTCGTTGCATTGTGAAACGGGTCTAAAGAAGATATCGATACTCACGGTGAGGGAATGGGGTCGTGGTCGGCGCAAAGTACTTATTACACAGCGTGACTCACACAGCTGCTGGCTATATATCACAGACTGCAGGTGAATCGAGCAACGACCTTTCAACCCATAAAAATGTACTTGGCATGTCGACTGACCCGTCCGAGGGAAGTTGACAGTGAGTCACGCGATGGTGGGTCAACCGGGTCGCGGGTTAAAAGCAATTCATACTGAGTGCTCGAACTCGGTCAACTGGACCTGAGCTCTCACCACTCAGTCCTCCCTCTTTTGAACCCAGGCTGCTCGACGAGCGACTAAACCTCGTGACCCAGTAAAATTAGGACTACGTAAAACAACTGAATGTTTTTAATCAATTGTTCAGAGTTATAGGAGCAAAGTATTGAAATTCTCCTCCATTCCTCCACGGACTACCATGATGTTTTGAAGGGAAGTTTTTATTACCCACATCAATGGTGACTTAAGCGTCCAAACATGAGGACGAATCTTTGATAATAAAGATATAAGTGAAAAAGGACACATCAAATATATGTTCATTCCGATGACACTAGTACGGCATACGAACACAGACGCATGAACTTTAAACAAATTTAAACATATGGGACTCCACTGTCGGGGACAATAGATTAGAAAAACTACTACCGTGATCATCAACAAACTTTCCTACGACATGCTATGAAATAAAGCAAAATCTGAATTTTTTCACTAAATATAAATCAAATATAGAAATCTTAGAAATAAATAAGCTCAAAAGATCCCTCATCTGAATATTTTTGAACTTTCTTTGCTCTTCTTTGGCAGATAGGATACCGTTACTATATTCATCATTGATAATGGTTGATATGCGGTTGAAGCATTATATCTTAATTAATGAAGGTGATGGACCTAACTGCAGAAGGCTGTACTTTCACGAGGACAAAATTTTCGTTTTTGAAATTTGTCTTCGAAAATTAATCTTAATAAATCAATTCGATTGATGGTACCTATACGAGTGACATGACACAGTGAAAGCATGTGACCAAAGTAAACGATGATGACCGGGAGACGAACGCTTAGGTGTGGTTAGTGACGCTGTTACCAATTAGTGTCCCCGAGGGAAAACAAACGACTGCGAACCGCACGTCCCATTTGTCATACGCGAGAGAGAAAGAGAGCTGTGGACCACAGAGGGACGTGGAAGCCACAAGGTTTTCTGTGTTGGCTCGCTCCCATGGCAACTGTTCCTACCACTTACACTTCCACGCGGCTGGCTCGGACCCGGAGGAGTTCCAATGCAGCATTACTTACTGCAGTGCCTTTCCAATTGCTGTGTTTAACTTCACACCAGCTATTTGCAAATGTTCACTGTCGGTTTCCTGATTTTGTTAAACATGATATTTGTCATAGACCGCGAGGCACCAACATAAATTATGTGTGATTGATTACCAGGGAGGTGAAAAGTCGTCTGAGCGGTACTAATTAGATAATCGCAAGAATGGCACGAGAGTGCTGAGAATTTATGAGTACATTTTTCTCTGCAAATAGCAATGTTATGAAGCGATGGGTAACCGATTAATAGTAATTTTTCAAAAATAAAAGAAAAAGATCGGCAATATCGTTGGCATACTAATTCTATGTATAGACATTTCTAAAATTTTATACATTCTTTCTTATTGTATACGACAGGTAACAAGAAGTTACTTTCCAAAATCAATTACTTTTTTTTTTTGCCGAATTAAAATTTGCCTCACAGTCATTACAGCCATCAAGTTTGAGTAAACATTCCCCATCTATATTACGAATTCTTTGCAAATGGCGCGCTAACAAGTACATTCTACAAAGACTTATTTGTTTGGAACAAAACTCAACAAATTACTAGGCACATTAACCCAGCTGCGGACACTGACTTCAGTTTCTTCCTATGTGTGCCATTTATTATACTTGCAAAAATAATTATCACAATTTAAGCAATAAATAATTGGGTGAGGATGAGGAAGTTTATCGTACGTAAATANTTACTAGGCACATTAACCCAGCTGCGGACACTGACTTCAGTTTCTTCCTATGTGTGCCATTTATTATACTTGCAAAAATAATTATCACAATTTAAGCAATAAATAATTGGGTGAGGATGAGGAAGTTTATCGTACGTAAATAAAGATGTGTAGTATATAGTTTATTTTATTTTGTCTTCAATCAATCTCTCTTTTTCCTGGGGAATTATACACCAGCGAGAGAAGAGAAGGTAATATGTTTCATCTATTTTTTGAACCGGTCTCTCTCTCCCACTTATGACAGTACTATTTCTGTTCGCGAAGAGTGATCAATATCAATTATTTCTCATTGGTACAAAAAAACTTCATCTTCCCTTAAAATGTAAATAAAAACCTGATACATTCATAATCTTTATCTGACGACTTTTTATGTTGGTTTTATTTCAAGTATTTTTCAAATACAACGTTTCATTCTGAGGTGTTAATAAACATCTCATGACTACATGATAATTCCATCGTAACCACATGATAAATAATTACACAGCATGAAAGAAAGAAGTCAATGCGCAAATCTGACGAAACATGCACAAGTATCATATGGTATTATTAATATCCAAAAAATGATAAAGATTTTAGAAGACGTAAAAGGTTTATAATAAATATCTAATAAAGAGAAAGATTATAAAAGTCATAAAAGGTTGTCAGATAAAGATTTTACGTAAAATGATAACCGTTAATAATATAACCGACACATTTAGAGTAATCATTTTACTTTCTAATATACTTAGTATGTAGAAAGTTTTGTAATCGTGAAAAAATTCGAAAACGAGACTTCGACGGAAATATCCGTTTTGGTTATTTTTGAGTGAAAAGTGGTTTTTGGCACAATGTCCGTCCGTCCGTCCGTCCGTGCGCAGCGATTCTGAGTAAACAGACGAAAATATTTAATTCATATTTCGTATTTATGATAGAATTTACTTGTTGTCGATGCACGTGCTCTAATTTTATTTACTTTAAAACAAAGGGTACTTCACATGTTTCTCAAAAACGGCTCCAAAGATTTTGCTTACATTTTCTGTACGTAAAGTACTTTTAGTATGCATTACATCGGCATTAGTGGTATTTCTCTTGAAAGTTTGGTATAGACGCAGTAAAATAATTTATGTCTGCTACACTTATACATTAGTTTACTATTTCAAGAAGCTTGAATAATATTTAGAAGTGTAAATGAACCAAGCAGAAGTAGAATACACTTTTCGTAAACTGAAATGAAAGATATGATAATGATAAAATGCATAGGAGGATAACAAACGCACTGCATATACGAAAATATATCAATTTCTGTGTACAACAAAATTACATTTGCATAACACTTTTACGATATTTTTGTCACTTTATGCTGCAGAAGAAAACAACGTTTATGAGAAAGTATGTGCAACGGTTTTGCACCACTAGTTTTGTTTTAGAACAATTTTTCTCTTTGGTTTGATTTCTGATTGCTTCTAATTAGCTCAATTGTCAAATCATCACTCATGTAGTTTGTACTGTATATATCGTGAGAGCGTTCGTATCTGCTGATTCAGATGGGTTTGCAATCCGTCAAAGAAAAACTTTTCTATTTGCGGAAGCGACATGCTCACAAACAGTACACACTGTAAAAAAATACCTTAGCTGGGGTAGCTGATGTATTGGCTTCCAGCTGGACAGACGATACATGAGCTCGCACAGCTAACATCCGTCTGATATGACGTGAATTCTCGACCTTCTATATCGCAGCGTACAGCATTAGCTCTCACAGCTAAGTGACTAATCTACAAGATAAGAAAAGGGAACCTATAGTAGATGATGTTGCCAACCAGTAAGCATGTAATATTGATGTCGGCTATCTGCATGCTTTATTTTCGACATTTCTTCTCGACTTTCTTGATATTCACTTTTAATACAACTCCATGGTCTTACCTTGTTTCGTAACAGGCGTACAGTAAAAGTTCCTGTTTTTCGATGTCCATCTTCAGATATCCGACCGCGCCAGTATTCGATCCAAGACGCGAACGCTAGCATTGAGCTATTGAAGTTCCCTTTTCTTATCCTGTAGATTAGTCACTTAAGCTGAGAGAGCTAAAGCTGTACGCTGCGATATAGAAGGTCGAGAATTCACGTCATAGCAGACGGATGTTGGCTGTGCGAGCTCATGCATTGTCTGTCCGGCTGGCAGCCAATACATCAGCTGCCCCAGCTCAGGTATATTTTTCAGTGAAGAATCACTATCACTTGCCTATAATTTCTTTTAATGACAAGTTCGCATAATTCCATAATAATAAACGAACACAGGAAGTAATACATACTAGGACGTACAAGCAGAGACCATAACTTGTTATTATAGTGCATTTTTTTTCCTTTTTTGTAAATTTTAACACTTTTAATCAACATAATTTTTCGAAATCGATAAAACACAATTAAAAAATAACAGTTCGAAAAATCAATGAGCGGTAAAAGACCAACTTTAATTAGCATATTCCATTTTATTGTTCTTTGTTTTTCAATTTATTTTAAATAGAGTAGAAACTTGTGTCTGACGCTCGCCAAATGATCAAGCATTAACCCTTTTTATAAAGTTGTCTTAGTCTACTATTATATTACAGATAATAAACTTTTAATAATGACCTTTGGTGTAGACATAATACAAATACAGTCTGTGATAGGACATCCTCAAGTGTTGATAATAAAAAGAAGACTTCTCAATGACAATACGATAAAACATTTAAAACTGAATGACTCGTAATTAAAAACTTTTCAATTTCAGTAATTTAAATGAAAAATTTATTGTATATTAGTCTAATTAATTATTTATTTATTATGCTATATTTATTTATTTTGCTAAATCTTTTGGTCAGGTATTGCATATGATCGTGCCATAAAATAAAAGAATGGTTTCCAAAACACAATACAATGTAATTAAATCAGAAACGATTTTGTAAGCGAGTTGAATAAGAACGTAGCTTCAATATAGTTATACCTTAATTTTCATTAACTCAAAATTGTTTCGTAATTTTGTAGATTTGTAGATTAATGATGCTTTATGTTGAGGGAAACATTCTTCATCTCATTAAATGAATAAATGTTGCTAAACAATGTAATCGTAAAATTCGACTTCATCTTTTAGTCAGTAAAGCAAATAATATAATCTAATGAGCTTTATAGATGTAATCCGTACCTATGCATTCTCTCTCACTATGGATTTTATTGAGAATGAGAATTTTCATTATCATTTTTGAATTTTTTAAACAATAAGTCCATTGACTTCTCTTGATTAATATCCAGAGATTCGAAATCACGCTCCACAGCCTCAGATCTGACGTAGATATGATTTTCTCAAAGGGATGTGCTTTTATCCATTTGAATCTAAACACGATCCACTTTTTCATTATGTGACTCTTATTTACATCAGAACTCATTACAATCTTCATCTACGCGAACTACGCATCTTATTCAAATAGTAAAGGAGAAAGCATATTATCATTTATCGAAGAATTAGTAAGAACCATTATTTAAATATTCTTCGAGTTTTGTTAACTCAACCGTGAAATATAACGGCACTCATCTTATATTTTCGATTCGATTTTGCTTTTCCCGTTCCCCACATTCAAAAAGAGGTTGCAATTAAAAAAGAGCTGACTTGCAAAACAGGGAAATGTAGTTATTCGATTCGGTAGTGAAGAAATATGGTAATAAAGGTTCGCACCATAACATTCCAACTCTTAATAGAAATCATCCGAATGATGTCATGAATATTAATATACTTAATCTTTCAAAAAAAAAAAATTTAAAACCCCGGGCAGAGAGCGTACATTATGTCCGTGCGATAACCTGAAATGAATACATCTCCGGTAGCGTGTGTAAACATCGACATATATAACAAAAATTGAAATATCTATAACCCTATCTTTATTATTTTATTCAAACTTACGCTTTATAATAAAGTCGTCGAAACTAAGAAGGGGTTTCATTTACTTGAAAAAGCGGTAAATTTTCAATAAACGATTGCGAGTTGAACTCGAGCAAATAATTCGCGCAAACATTTAAGGCAGAAACAATTATTAGAATTTAAATGCACCAAATTGCAAGTAACGTTTTTGACAATCGATTTCAGACTTTCAGTACAATACTTAACGATAAACACATTCATCGATTACATTATCCCCAATATTTGTCTGCCCGATCTTTCATTGCAGTATATATTGGAGATGTAAAATCTTGTTCTATGATTTGTGTTTCATAATCTGCATTCTTTTGAAGTTAAAAATATATTTTTACAAGTTGTAATATGACACAAATGAGCGACGTCAATCAACAAAAAATTAATATGCGCTTCATTTATATTTGTGTGCTAAAAAGCTACAATATGCCCCTCTCCGCCTACACATAGAGAAACGTAAATAGTTGAAAAGCTGCGACAAGTAGGCAAACGTGACAGTTAACATGGCTGACAGTGAGGAGTGATTAATGCCGTTTGGTTAAAAGATATTAAAATCTTTATCGACTTCTTTGAAACAATTTGTTGAGAGTACTATAAAAATTCATCTACATTATGCACTAACTTTCGTATGCCGATTTCGTTTGCAGATATGTATTTAGCAATAAATTTCCTATTATTTATCGCAATGCTTGCAGTCAATACCGTATAATGACTGCGATCAGCTGGGGTGTTTTGTAATCATAAATTTACAAAACCCCGCTCATTCGAGTACATATGCCCCAGAACAAATGCTACTTTAATAATACAATTAAACATACAAAAATAGGATGACAGAATATAAAAAAGCAGCTGATAAACAAAAAGGAGAAATATAAGTAGGTACCAAAGGAACTAAAGAAATCTGAAAAGAAGGTAACAAAGATGAAGGAAAAATAAAAATCAATATCCAAGAAAAAGAAGGCAAATCTAGATCATTCATCAGAAAGAAAAAAATTATGAACAAAACAATTCAAGTAGTTCGAACGAAGACATTTTTGGCGAAGAGAGTAGATGCATATAATGTACAGAAAATTTTACCGTACGACTTGTAAAGTGAACGGGATAAAATATTCATCACGCTCATCTTGGATGTATGAGTTTTGCACCCTATAAAAATCTGTTTGCAATGTTTGCGGGGTAAAAAGTCAGACGGGGAGCTATTAATTAAAAGTATCAGATAAACAGAGAAGGAATTTGAAGGAGGGTGATGATTATGAAAATAATTATGATTGAAAATTGATTGAGTATTTATTTAGCCTTCTCGGATATTTTTTACATGCGTATAAAATACAATATACAAGAATTATAATGAAAATTATACAGTAGTAAATACATTAGTTTCATAGTATTGTTTCTGTATCTTAATTTTTACTACTACTGTGACATTAACCCAAAAATATTTACTTCTTAATTAAAAAATAACGTCTTGCATTTTCATTCCAATGCTGAATGTCAGCGTCCTTCATCATTTTGCTGACGAATACCGTAGTGTCGACGGCGGGTGTTGTAACAAAACAAACGCCACGCCGCTCGTAGTCACGGCCTCGTCAGCATTCTTATATCTATGGCTTAACAAATTCCTTTATTGGATATTTATCCGTCGTTTTAGATGTTTATATTGCATCCAATTAAAATCAGAGAGAGTTTCTCTAACTTTTCTACATGCCTCATCCTTCCTATTTGCTGTCACTCTTATTTAATCTGAAAACCATTTTTTACCTTTCCATACTTTTGGTATTTTTAATTTTTTTACAGATGCATTTACATTTAGGGTTTTTACTGCACAATGAACTAATTTATCTATCTTACTCTCATTATTCTCAAGATTAGACTATATTTGTCTTTGACTTAACAAAATTATCAACATTGAACATTTTATAATTCCTAGCAAGCAACTCTCTCAAGTGCGTCACGCTACTACTCAAACTCACTTCAACTTTTTTCCATGCATAATCCATTATTATAGGTTGATGGATCACTTCATCCATTTTACTGTTTGAAAATTGTCTGGCTATCACTGGTCACTCTTGTTGCACTGTTTACATATTGTTTCATTCCTAAACTCTGCATTTTAGTTTGTAGTTTCTTTGAATAAAAAGAATCAGTTTTAAAATCTATATTTTGCATTCACTGTGAGACATACATTCTTCCACAACCTTCTCCAAAAACTGGATGAATTCCCAATCCGATACACTTGACGATTGGTATATCTCTCCTATCACACCAATGTAACCATTTTTTTTGATCTCCAACGACCATTGATCTCCAATGAATGTCAAAGACTGGTTGTTAAACTTTTATTAGTTATTCTAAGTTTTCTTTGTTATTTTCGTCGTACTTTTGTAGATTTTTGTAACAACGTGAGGCGTATTATCAAAACATACCAATACAAAACGCCCTACGTAAGGTTATAAAAATATTTGTATACCTAGTAAGTAACAGTTACCGAAAATGGAAGTGCCATTTGTTAGTCATAATAGTGAATATAGCGTTTTTGCTAAATAAATCAATGAAAATACTGTGTCCTGTCTTCCAATTTTCTAAGCAGCAATAAGTCATGCCACGTATTATGAACTTTTGACAATAGAAATTTACTGTTTATTTTAACACAAATTATAAAAGAAATATTATACTGTAAAATAGTATTATGGAAAATTGAATTTCTTAGTGTACCTCATTTTCGGCATACGGGAGAAAAATGATATTTCCTAGAAGTTTGTATTTAGAAATAATATACGTTTACACAAATTGAATAATGCAACGTCAAATTGAATGGGTTATAAAAGAGAAAATAAACATTGCTTGAAAAGTATGTGTGAAAAACAAAAGCTTGGAAGAGTACGCGAATCATCGAATTGGTGAGGAAAAAAATTTGTAAGCAAATTGGTGAAGAACTTTACAGAGGAAGAATGAAAAATAAAGGCAATAAAAATAAGGAGAAGAATGAAAAATGGAGCTCAATAAATAAAATTAGAAATGGAATAATGACAAAATTAATGATGGTAATGACAAATGTACAGGATCTTTATTTATGTAAAATAAATTTTAAGAAGAAACAGCAATACAAAGCAAACATTCTTGTGGGAAACATTAATTTGAAATATTTGAAGAGAGAATCTTAAAATGAGGATGGATAGCAAAGAAATAGGTGAATTTTTAGCAGTCATCAAGAATTGTGAGTTACGTTTTATTTCGTTCTTGAATGACTCAGGAAGCATATTTATGAACGACACTGATCATTGCCAAACTTAAACATAAAATTTTCATAGTTTCTCGCAATATTAATTTCTCGTGTGTTTGTTGATTGTACGTACGTCATTAACAGCGGTCAGTGATGACAGTGTATAACATTGTGAACATAGAAACCTTGTAAAGCTGTTCGTTTCCTTGTAGAAGTCAGCTGATTTCTTGTGTGCGAAAATCCACGTCATTTTCTGCCAGGTACTTAAAATATCCCTGAGCATCAGTGGATGTTCTCGACAACATTAATCTTAAAGAACCCAAAGAGGTATCCCGAACATTAAGTATCCATAAATATTCTCGTATTTATAAAAATAGTATGCCTAAAATATTCTCAATATTATTTTATGATTGCTATGTTACTACAAATGGCCCTAAATGTATTTATTCCAAGGATTAATATTCACGATTATCTTTTGTCTAGGGAATAAAATAAAAAATATTCTATAGCATTCGCCTCTTAATTTGTAATCACGAAATATAATATATGTCCATCTCTGAGATTTAGCTACCTCTCAAATACCATCTACAGTGGTGCGGTAATTTAGACGCTACATGTCAATTAACAGGTATATGAACTTATTAATTATATTGATAAGGGTTAGTAAATGCCTCCTTACCACGCACAAATTAAATAAAATTATATGTAATTAGATATTCACGAGGGCTAGATATAATAGATTATGATGTGTTAAAATATCGTCCATGAATTTTGATAATTATCATAATTACATGTTCAAATACGTACATGAATTTTTTTATGCAAATAGTACCAAACTTACAAAAAGGGATTTAAAAATATATCAACACTATATTAATGTAATATTGATCGTACTTTATTANATATGAGGGCTAGATATAATAGATTATGATGTGTTAAAATATCGTCCATGAATTTTGATAATTATCATAATTACATGTTCAAATACGTACATGAAATTTTTTATGCAAATAGTACCAAACTTACAAAAAGGGATTTAAAAATATATCAACACTATATTAATGTAATATTGATCGTACTTTATTACAACATTCGGGGTCGTAAAAAATTTCTCCGCGTAAGTAAATGATTTTTTTCCATAAAGAGTACACGAAAACAAAATCGAAGTAGGCTTGAAAATTAACTGACTTTTTTTATCAGAAATTGTGGTGGGAGAGCAAACTAGAACATGTTACTAAAAACCAATATGCACTATTGTTAAATATAAAAAATGTGTAGTCTTCTAATAAAAAGTTCATCCGCTTTCTGTTGCTTACAGATAAAAACTATATTCTGTACTAATACTAGAAAAAGATAGTGAGAAGAATACAGGATTAATATTTCATTGAGTTTCACTTTAATATTTGAATAATGAACATATAATTGTGTTTACAGACATTTCCCATGTTTGCATATGGACACAATACATGTAATTTAGTTTCTTTATATACGGGGGTCGTTTGAGAAAACCTGTAAGAAACCTTGTTTTACACCCACTGTGGACCCGCTGGTGGACGTGAGCCAACAAAGGGTGCAATACCTCTATTGGGATTCCCATTCCCTGACCAGGCATTCTGCCACACGCGCCGGCGCGTGAAATACGACTTCACGTGGGTTGCAGTCGTTTGTTCACTGGAGGCGACAGTAATTGGTGGACGCGTCGCTAATCGCCCCAGCATTCCGGCTTCTCCTCCGGTCACTCGCCTATTCGCTTTTTTTCCACTTTGCTGATCTTAGTTACGCCTTCCAGGACGGTCATTCTTAAGAGCACCGGAAGACCGGCTGATTGGGTTAACGTAATGTATTTTCTTTTCCGCTGTATGAAGAAAGTGATGAGAAGAAAGATGATAAGATAAAAGTGCAAAATTTATGGTGACTAATGAGTTCGTCACTCAGTAAACAGCGTGAAAATTAAAAAAATGTAAAAAAAAGAAATAAATAAAATGTACATGGCTGAACAAAAAAATATTAATCGGTACATTGCAATAAGCTACATCGTGGTAAATATGGTACTTAATGAGACATGAATATAAAACATAAGTGTCACGATTTATATTTTTGTTTTTTCTTCATGAAAAGATGAAGTCTAGGTTATTGTTGAATTATATTCCTAATCCTAAGGGGTATGATCATTTAAGTTCAGTTTCAAACTGATCAGAAGTTTTTGCGAATTACGATTTTGAATAAAACATGTGTATAAATGTATCACACTAGTCAACAAAACAAAAGAAAATTGATATTATTATGAATATTTTAAAAATGGTTATGAGCAAATTGCATTAGGTAATGATAAGTAATACGCTAAACTGAGAAATCGCAGTCTGACGTTTTCGACACGGAAGCCACTAAAGTTTGTAACGTTTTCGTTCATTTACCTGTCAAACGAATGTTTTTATGAATCTGTGTGTTATAATATGCCAGTATCTAGTACTCTGCACTGTCATCATTTATATTTTTGACGTGGGGTTTAATTTCCTTTTTACCCATGAGGGACCGTTTCGTTCGTAACCTATCTTTCGTCACGACCTAGTTTCGAATGGTGCAGAGGAGATAAAAGGTGAAAAAAACTGATAAACGGTAAATTAAAATTCATTGCCCCGGTTAAATGAACTCTATCCATCGATGGATATGTTATCAAATAGTGGGTTAGAAAAAATCATTCCATTAATATTTCAGTGTAAAGAAGAGAATAAATACATCAAGGAATATTACTCACCAATACTTCCAAACCACCAACATTAATAAAAAAATTATTAGCTTAATACTAATGGCGATTTAAGAAGTATTTGTACACGAACCAACAAAAGAGTGGTTTCGTTGGTAGTTTCTATCATATCTGAAAATAACGCATGCGTTGAAGAGTATGTGATCAATAATATGTTGAAATAACAGAAAAACCGAAAATGAAACAAGTCTAATTCTATTTCTAATTATTTCGTATTTAATGCGGTACCATTATAAGTACGTTATTTCTCAAGATAAAAATAATTTCGTTTGTGACTATTCATCCCCGTTCATGGGAGTGATAACAAAAATTACGTTTTGTAGTAACCGGATTAACCAGAGGAGATTAGCCAAAACACTCAAGCAAAATACCGTAGTATGTTTTATTAAAACTCCTCGCCGTGTTTTTGATGTAATTAAATACTTAAAAAATAATAATTTACCGTTATTTTGTCATTAAATCCCTCTTTATTATCATTAAAAATCAAAGGGAAAGAGGAAGAGAATAAAGCTAAAATTAATCACTTGTGCTTGAAAAGTTACTTATAGGGAGCAGGTATAAGGATAACGGAGTATTTTGAGCGTTTCAGATTTTTTTGCCTTCGTAAACCAAGCTGGATATTCTTCGTCGAGTGCTAAAGGCGTAGAAAGCCTACTTTTCGTTCCACGAGAAGAGGATAAGAACTATAAGCCTTCTTACTGCTCTGTAGGAATTTTATCTTCATTAACTTCCTGAGGGATCAAAAACGCTTGAATTTACTTCCTTTTCTACCCAGAAGATGTTAATATTATCACAAAAATCTTTTAAAATAAACTGATTAGTTTGTATGATGAAATGTGTGGTTTAGAATACGTTTGTAACACAAGAGAAATGCGTGTCCGTGAAAAAAATATTCCCAATAAACGTATGGTCATTTATGACGAAATGTGCTACAAATCACAGGAAGAATCTCATCAACTAAACAACTCAGAGTTTATTTACTGTCTCACGAAGCGCACTGAAAACTAATGTTTATTTTTACACAATATATTTAATGTAACATGTTATTGTAGATAACCATTGCGGGATAGCTTAATTAAAACGGTCGTTTCTGCAAAAGTAATGAAGGTGACAAGAATCAGTTTTAGTTAATCAGATATACTAAAATATACTGAACCACAAAACATTAAGATATTTATTGTTCAGCAAATTTATCATTCAGCATTATTATTTTTATAGCAAATTTACCTTCATAGCTTTATCATACAACAGTTAAGTTATCGATGAATATTTTTTACTATAAATAGATATGTTGAAATGTAACTTGATATATCCTCACATAAAATAGAATTATACTATAAAAACTTTGTATTAAAATTTTTCTCCTAAAATGAAGCATTATATTACACTGGACATGTCGCTAGAGAGTAATGTAAGAGTTTGAGTGTTGTTTTCGTTACGATTCTTTGTGATACATTTTCATTGAGTAATAATGAACTCAACGCATTTAGAAAATAATAAAATATTTTTCTGTAGCTATATATAGGTACATAAGTTACGTTTAAAAATTAAACGCTCAAACTACAAACTGTAACAATAACGCGCCAAGAATATTAATGTAGAACAGAGTTAGAAAAATAATCTCCAACAAACCAGGAACATATCAAATGCTTCATAAGATGTCAAATGCTTCCAAAATACATCATTTGTGGGAATCATACTCTAAACAGGCATCTGGTGTGTTTATCTTGCGAGATGTAGAGTCAACGAATTTAGGGGCGAGACTTGAGAAATTTCTCTCTCATGCTGGTGTCTCGGACCCTCGTGTGTTAAACATGTTATGCATCTGATGGTATCCACGCATTACGTATAAATTATATTAGTGAAATGGTGAAATGGTGTTTGTAAGAGAATGAAATACATTCTGCCTTGAAGCAGTAAACTAAGACCCGAAAATACAAACCTTATTCCGTAAGTAAATTATATTTGTTTCTATTTCCTTACATTTTTCTCTAATAAGTTTATTAAAAGCTATTTAAAGTATACTTAAATTTTTCGTCATTGTTTTTTTGTTTTGTAAGGTTTTTTAAATTCAGTAGCAAAGGAAGAAGAACTTTTATGATATTCAGAAAAACTCTCTTATCCCCCGAAACATATCCATCTTGTTTAATTTAAACATACTAGCAGGAGAGTGTCGGAGTTGGGTTTAACCAAATTTATGCATTTATAATACTGGGGGAGCATGATATTTCTACTCAATAAAATAGTGATATGCGCTTTTTCTAGTCAGAATCGTTACTACTTAATGTATCCGCGGCGGGAGTAACAACTTACTACTCGTTTCTCAGCGTGACATGACAACACACACGTACGCTGAGAAATGAGGGTGACATGGAAAGAACGTGAGAAAGGGATTAGGAAGAAGAGAGGGTGTTGAAATAGGTCTATTGCGAGATGAATATATTGCGACATAGAGTAAACGGATAAAGGGGAACCACGGAGAAAAGAAAATAAGTCGGATATTAAAAGTAGAGAGAAGTAGATATGCGCGCGTCTCCCGGGGCAGGGACGGAAACGTGTTAGCAGTAGTTACCACGGCTAAGTGGCGCTGCCGAAAGGCGTAAAAGAGAATACAGAAAATATGAACAGGAAGAGCACCTTGTAATGATACAGTTGGAATCAAGGTGGTCAAAGACCAAAATAAATTTAAAAAAGAACGTTTTGTGACAAGAAGAATAAACAAAAACTTGGGAGTCAATGCTGGGTTCATGGGTTGTTAAGTAAATAAATAAATAAACTATACTATCAAAAAGCGGTTGCAAACTGTGTATGACAGCATGGAAGCAATTAACTAAGTTACTCTCCAGAAACAAGCAAGGGAGCAGCCAATCAATGCCGATCAAGGACCCAATGCCATAGTGACGGGTTTAATATTAATCAAAGAATTTAGTCAACATATAAGTGCTTGATCCACTTATTATTTCCAAAATAAATTGAAGATATTAAATGCTGCAAAAGAATAGATAAAATTCCTGCCTATTATAAATTCGCCTCTACTCGAAGGAAAACCGAAGAGACATCGAAGAACAACCGGGTCAGTATGGTGCCACAGATATATAGCACACAATCATGCCCAAGTTCCATACAGATGAATATAAACTATTATGAATAAAAAGGAACAAAAACAGTTATGCACGAAATAAATTGTAATTTAAGCAGCATTTAGAGTACCATATCATTGGCGTGATACAGTATAATAGGAATGATTATCACTTCACGCAATCTGGAATCATATAAAACACTAAGTTTATTGGGGAGATATATTTGCTGGGATACAATATGTATTGGGAATATATGTTTATCTAACTATCTCATATACGCTGAATCAACGTCATTGAGAATAATTCAAAGGGAAATACGGTCCAGAATAAATTCAAGAGTAATATTCACAACGTCAAAAACGTAACGTTTGTAAATAACTGCGAAATTAATGTAAATATTAAAATGTTCTATTAATATGCAAATGTATTAAAAGGGATCCTGTAAAATATAAAAAATACTCTTGACTTGACTGTAATAAATCGAGAGGATAATGATGTCATATTAATCCCCCAAACACGAATTTCATCCTATATAGCACAAAAGAAAGACACAAGAAAAAAATATTTGAAATTGCGAATACAACACGTTTGTGTGAAACGGTATACACGCAACAACGAAAAGCCATTTAAGTTGAAGAAACTCTTTTGTTTTGTCATTTAATTCCAATAAAACTGACCTTAATGGCACTTCACAAGAGAGGCTCAAAACATCACTACGAGTTTGTGTCGCCCCAAATGAAGATAGAAGCTTAGGTAATCGGGTTACGCAAGGATGTTGAGAAGTCGAGCTTGGAGGACTTAAAGAGGACAGAAAAGAGCACGGATGAACGAGGAGAAGAATGAAAAGAAATGACTAACGTCAGATATTCATGAACATAAATGATTCATTGACAACTCTCTCTTATATAGCTGTTTTACTTGCTTTTTTAATTTGTTAGATTTTTGACTTGTGAATAGGGTTGAATATTCTCTTCATTACCTTTTGAAATGACAACGCCTGTATGTTTCTTGCCCTGTTTAGTAAAATATTTAATCAAATGTTTTCACCTTCTTAAGGCAAAAATCCTTGCCGAATCGTTGATTAGTGAAATATAATAATTTGTCAATAAGAGGTTAAGTTTTATAACATCCAGATAATTTTGTTGTAATTATTGTTTACAACTTGGTTATTTGAACTGTTTTATTTTATTTATAATATATATTATAAGCTCATGTGTGCTCTTATCTATTATACATGGGAGTGAATACTGCAATCATACACAAAACATCAGTGGCCATCAATAGTCGAATAGTGAGATAAATGATCCTTTTGGATATGGGCCACGAGCTAATAAAAATAATAAGCATTGCGATGTAATTTGGTATTAACAGAAAGCGTTAAAAACGTCCCCAAATATCTAGTCTAATATACGACATTGCGTATAATTCTGTATTGTTCTATGGAAATTTATCGAATATGGTGAAGCTGTTTAGAAGAGTTACCCCTTGAAGAGCTATGTGGGTACTAGCAGTTCATTAAACATGGATGTCGCTAAAGGAGGACAGGAGGAATTACTGAGGATAGCAACAAATAGTTTTCTTCACTGTAGTTAGAAAATTTACCATCAACCCAATAAAATTACTTGTTCACATTTATCTGATAATCTGTATGGGATCGCTTATTTATACGTATATAGGGTAATAAGTTTTACTGTGAAGATATCAACTTGAATTCCATGGTGACGCTGCTTTACCGTATAAATAACATATCTTAGTGCATTTATTACAAAATATTCACAGGTAATCTACATAAAAAATACGACACAAGACAACTGTAACTCAGAGTAAAATCAATCAATATTTTAAATATTCTACTGATCTGTAATCGATAAATTATTAAAAAATCATTATTTGAATCATGTTAGGGGTGTCCAATTCTCTGGACCAATGTTTTTAAGTTCTTTCTTCCCTGTGGTAGGTTATAATTACTTACAAATGATTTTATGTTTATATTGTGAAAATCTATTCTCCTTTAACATGCATATCACGTGACAAATCTTTCATCAGATAAATATTTCTTGTGAGCTATAAAAAGAAAATTAAACTAGACAATTGACGAGTAATATGATCGTGAGTTATGTGAGTACATTAAAGGAAAACGTATAGTTGATGGTGCACATAAAATTAAATCAACTTGCTAAGATTGAATACAGTGAAATACAGTGTCCAACAAACGTGTCAATCTGTTTAATTTACGATACCAGAGTGTATTCTGTGTAACTTGAGGTTTGAGAATGTCATGGTCCTCTATTCTGACTCAAAATAAAATTAATTTTTGTTCTTATAATCCAAGGATATTGTCAACCTGAAAAAAATCCAGGATCTTAACTGAATTTTAAAATTTGCTAAAACAATGCTTTTTAAAATGTTTACCTTTGGGCCACTGAAATTATTTCATTTTCACGACCAATAATTTTTCATAAAGACAGATTATCATTGAATAAGTTTTGTCAAAAGAAAGGAGTGGTCTGTTTTCATTCACGTCTCTCATGACCCGATTTCATATCCCTCATCTTTAGGGTAGTAAGGCGTGACACGCGGTAGTCAAGCGCATAACCATGTATGAAACTTTCAATAATATTATCTATTCTATTTTTTACCAAAAACTGCAGTGGTTATTGTATTTATAAAATACAACAACAACAACAATAATAATAATAATAATAATGGTTCGTGAATTATGGTTTATTAAAACTATGAATTGTTAAATATGTCGTTCAATTTAAAACAATATGTTTGAAAAATGGTCTGTGTTTTGACTAGAGTTCTCTAGTTTTGTGACAGATTTCTTAGCATTGTATTGTCCGGCATGGCAAGGGAAATTTCGTTATTTTCTAGCGTCAATTAGTGACACATCTGTGATATTTCTTTATATCAATTCCATTAGAATTTATTTGGGATTTTACTTAAAAACCGTCCCACCTCAGGTTTTATCCATACGATCTTCAAAATGATTTTATTCAAATATTATATATGCAATCTCCAAACTTTATTTGGTGGGTTAATTGATAACAGATCATCCTTTCATAATAAAAAAGTAGGACGTTCAAAAGAAGCCAACAAGTCACTGGGACTCACCACCAAACTTATTTCCATTTACCAATACTGAATGTCTCAAAGTAGTATTACTGCATTCTCCAAGAATTGAATTGAAGGCGTTTTTATATAACTTGGGGTGGACCATACATACATACAGAAAATTTTGAAAAATGCATCATAATAACTTTTTATTTTGCACCAAAAATGACTGTTGTCCGATACCAAGTTATAGAATATGTCCCCACTCATCGTCTTTCTGTCAAATTCCGGGCGATAGCTGAGACAACTCGATTCCTCCTCTCCCCTAACCTTCTTAATCCACGCCTGGGAATGTCCTGCTATGAGTTTCTTTCTAATCATCCCAAGGATTTGCATACTTAGTTCACAGGAAAAGTTGGTCCATAACACAAACTGCATCATAACACCCTCTGGTACCTTAAATTTCTTTATGTTTCGGAAATCAAAATTATCTTTGTATTGTCTGCGTATAATGTTGAGAACTTTTCATTCTACGATTTGTTTGTGTGCGTAGCGCGGGAATGAACATAAAACGATTGGAATTAGTAAATAATCAGATATGAAATGACATTAAACTCCAGGGAAAAACGTTGGATCTACTTCAAGCACTAATGGAATATGTCAGAAAAAAACGATTTAGTAAATGTTTGGAAGAAAATATAAAATGTTACATAGAAATCTACAGTCAACGTATTTCAAGACCGTCTCACGCCAGTCAAGTTTTTTTGAAAACAATTATTCCCATTAGTAAGATGGAAGTTGGTTTCTAGGTTTTTTTGACATGGCGCTCTTGGTACTTGAATCCATTCTTTTGTAAAATGTTTTTAAAAATCATTCTCAAGTTTTAATTAAAGTTCTCGATGCAAAACTTAATACGTTCAGTTTATTAAAAAGTATAAAAGAGCTAATGCAACTTTCCTTAAGCCACCACTCATTCATTTATTATTACTAAACGATTATTTTCGTTCCTTGCTACGTATATTTGGAATTAATGAGATGAAACTGATCACTCGATATGTTTCCTTATATATATTATATATATATATATATATATATATATATATATATATATATATATATATATATATATATATATTGGTCAAGATCAATATCATAACCTAATGAACAATTCTAGCAAGGTCTAGCACCTGATGTTTGAGAGCTATTTCTCATTACTCACCTTTCTTTTCAAACTAAAATTCTTCAATCTACATATTTTTTCGAAACCAATAAAATAAGTTTTAAAGAAAATAATATTTTAGTCCCTTATGATGTTACATATTACATTTCATTACTGATTTGTTTTTCATGATTTTGACTCAATTATAAATCCATCACTAACTTGATTGTTTTTTACGTGGATATACTCAGTGTAACAATTACAATGTTTTTGACAATTAATGAACTCGTTTTATTTTATGTTATTTTNAGGTTAAGCTCTGAATACTTCACTCTTCAGAGCGTTTTACATATAATTGAATCTTTCTTTAAGAATTAATTGTCTATTATTCAAACATGAATTCTCCCGCATGACTCCATTGAATGTAAACTGGGGAAGGGAAGAATGGTATAAGAGAATGAATATAACAAAAAATTATCACCAGGTTTTAAAGAGGTAATGAAAAGGCGCAATAAAGTGGAGCAGACAATGTGACTCGCTTTACACTTTTATACTTTTCGAACGGGTCGTTAGCAATGCTGTACGATAGTCGTGCCACCTGCACAGATATTGCGTAGTTTACGAATATTTTGATAATAAATTGTTTGGAACAAGAAAATAATCAAATGGATATTGCGTTTACTTAAAATCTAATATTAAAAGCAGACCGTGTCACTGACATATTTTATAATCACATGCCGGTAATGGAGAACGTTGATTTAGAGAGCATTAAAATTTTCTCGGAAAAATATGGGAAACTATCTTTCATTACATTTCGTAATATTCCCTCCCTTATTTTTAAGAACAAGAACGTTGTTCTATTTCATTAAGTTAATCGACAGGGACCCATCTATTTGAAACTATTCGACACGATAAAAAAACCTTTCCAAATAGAAACAAAACAGAAATTGACAAATAAACATAAACATTGAAAACATTTTAAATTTGTTTATAATCCACCAATTGCTTCATTGTTGCAACTCCTCGCGCAGCGCTATAGACGCGCACAAATACTGGTTTAAAAATATATTCATGGAACTCGAAATTTTATTTACAACTGATACGCAGAGTACTTTATGATTTCTCGTCCGATACCGTATGCATTGTGTTATACATTTTACTTTCGTTGTAATAATGATATAAGTCCCTCTGGTGACTCAGGTGGTAGCGTTCTCGCTCATCACAAAGTCATCCCGGGTTCAATTCCCGGAGGGGTCAGAAAAAATTGTAACTTTTCACATTAATGTCCGCTGTGACTACTGAAAAGCGAACCGTCCTTCCTCTATCCACCTCCTCCTAGTATCAATAATAATCTAACTAATACTAACTACTTCTACAAACCCTTCCACGTGGGCCTAGTTGTTGATAAACCCAGTTAACCGGCACATCCACTAACAACAGCCTACCACCAACTCCTAACTCATATCGTTCCATGTAGATAAGCTTCAATAGCACGCTACATTTCTCATTTACAAATACTACTATAACGAATAACGATATAAAATAGGCTTTAAACTGAAAATGAGTCCTCATCAAAATCCTTGTGAATCAACTGAACTGATTCAGTGACGGTTGTAATTTCCATCACGAGCGTCCTCCCAAGCTTCATTTGCAAGACGATTTCACTTCAAACGCTCAATCCGATATAGTAACTACCGATACCAGTGCATTGAAAAGGGTCTTTAATTCGACAGTGCTCCATCGACATTATTTGATGCCAATTCGGGTGGAAACTTCCATTCAAAAGGCAGTGAGCTTATTTCCGGTCTTTCAACTTCATGATGACGAGACTGCTTCGAAAACCCTGAAGCAACAGAAAGAGGATTATTTGAATGAAATGCAACACAAGGGATTGGAAAAATAACGAGAAGTATGGAGTTGGGTAGAGGCTGTGCTTGGTGAGTGTTCTCATGATTAAAAAAATAATAATGTGTGTCCCAATAAGTTTCAAATTACGAGGAGCAACATACGATAATAATAATAATAATAATTTTATTTATTCCATTTCATATTTACAATCAGTATGTCTTATCACGTAGTGGGAACTCGTACAACATTATGTCTTTAAACTTGCAAGTCAGTCATTAATTTTGCTGATAAGATAACGTCCACGGCGGCCTGCAGTGTGACGTTCTCAGATGGTTAGTTGAACATTTACTATTAATGAAAGTAACAAACAAACAAACAAAACAAAAGGGAAAGAAAAAAATTGATCAAAATTTGAATTTACTTCTTTTTCAACAAATAAAATTTTACTTCAAATTAATTGTTTAAACTACACTTACATAAATATACGAACAAAATAAGACCATATTGCATACATATATCCTAATTATAATGATCCATCCAGTATGCATATACAATAACGTTACTTTGTTTGTAACATCAATCAAACTGACTTTATAATAATCTTTTAAGAAAACCGAGACGAAAAGATAAAAATTTGAGAACTTTGAATAAAATTACAAATAATTTTTAAAAAAAGGATGCATTGTTTATAAACATATACATACTTACAAGAACACCATTGTGGAAATATTAAACAAAACTATGATAAATTTTGATACATTTTCTTAGTTACCAACTAACATACATAAATATAATTATATAGTTAACTTAAGAGACTACAGAAATGAGAACACAAGGTCTAAAGAAGTACTTTCAGCAGATCCTCAATATTAGCTTGTTTTAATAACCATATTTTTAGTTTTTTGCTAAGAGTTTTATATGTTTACTATTTTTTATATCATGTCGTAAACAGTTGTAGGATTTTGGCCCTAAGAATACAAAACTTGTTCTGAAAATGATTTTATATACCTTAGGTCGTACTAGCTGTCCTGAGTAGCTGCTCGGGCTTCTGTTGTATTGTCTGTCCGTATGTCTATTTCCACTCCTTAAATAAAACAGTTTGAGAACCTTGTAAACAAACAAATGTTTCAATGGCAAAATGTTAAGTTCAGTAGAAAGTAGAAAGGTTGATTCTCTTTTCAGTTTTCTTGTTATTAAACGTATAAAGTGATTTTGTGTGACAGTGGTGTATGTTTTAATGGCTGATGCCCATAATTCAGTACCATGAGCTAATCTTGAGTTTATCAAGGCAAAATACAAAACTCGTAAGAAATCTGGATTTAAAAAATTTCTTAAAAAGTAAAATTTCCTAATGTTATTTCTTAATTCTGCAATCAAAGCGGTTACATGTTTTTTCAACTTATTTTGTCATCAATTTGGATTCCGAGATATTTGATACTATTTACCTGGTCAATTTTCGAACAGCCGCAAATTAAATTTCTATTACAATGGATTATATGAAATGTTAAAGGGTTTTCAAAAACATATCCTTTTAGGTCAAAATTAATGTACTTAGTCTTACAAACGTGTATAATCATACATTTTTGCTGCACCAAATACGCAACGCCTTCAGATCGCTTAACATTCCTAGCCAAATGGTATTCCAATCTTGGCTCGCGTAACGAATCATGACGTCATCGGCGAACGCGGTCGTAACTCCCCTTAGGGGTCGGTACTGAAGAACATTAATAAATATTGAAAACAAAGTTGCCGATAAGACGGATCCTTGAGGTACCCCCTTTCTAATGTCTAATTGTTTGCTGAAACAGTTTTGAATTTTTACTAGCTGGGTGCGTCCTTTGAAATAGCTTCTGAACCAGTTCAGTGTTACTCCTTTAAAACCTATAGCTTCCATTATCATAATTAAAATATCATGATCTACTAAGTCAAGCTTTGCTAAAATCTATAAAAATACCAGATGTTTTTTTCATTATTATTAATGCTGTTGTAGATTTTTTCCATCAAAAAGAATATTGCTAGTTCAGTATTTTTAACTTTTGTGAAACCAAATTGATTTTCATTGAGAATTTTTTGACTTTACAAAACTTAATTGTCTGATTTTCATTGCTTTCTCAATCACTTTAGAAAGCACAGAAAGTAAAGCAATCGGTCTGTGATTCTTCAACAGCTTCCTGTCCCCCCTTTTGAAAATTGGCACAACTATACTGTTTTTAAACTAAGTGGGAAAGACACCAGTTCCAAAACGTAAGTTAATTATTCGTGAGAGCACAGGAGAAATAGCTTCACTAATATTCTTAATAATGTCAACAGACAGTTGGTCTAAACGTGTTGATTTTTTGTTTAAGTTCCGTATTATACTGTCAATTTCATGGCTTGTAACAGGAAAATTAAAAAATGTTTTTGTGCATTGTGAGTAACAGGAGAGGTCAGGGTTAGCGTCAAAAGTAGTATAAGATAACAGTTTCATAGATTCATCAGTAAAATATTCATTAAATATTTCAGCAATAGAAGTAGGATCATCTATAAGTTGTTCATTGAATTTTACACAAGTCACTTGTTTCTTATCTATGTTATCAGTTAGCTTATTTACAATTTTACATTATTCAGTTAAATTCCCTTCATGGTTATCAATAAGGTTACGTTAGCAAGTGTTTTTCAATGAATTTATTTCAGTATTCAGTGGTAACGTAATTGATGAAAAAGGTTTTTTATCGGGTGTCGTAAGCCTTTTATCAATTTTTGCTAATTTAGTGCAGTGCTCTAATTTCTAAAGTATGCAATTGTTTATCCATGGAGAACGTAGTTTAGCTTTATTAACTTTGTGTGTCATTGGAGTGTGAGCAGTATTTTTGTTAATATTTTTCTGCGGGATATTGTAAAACTCGTCTATAGCTTCATTCACATTCGTACATATATCAATCGTCGACCAGTCAGTATTAAGTAAGTCATGTTGTAAAGTCACAAAGTCAATGTGTCATAAGTAATGTTAACATGTGAAGTTCTTTTTTTTTACATTCAAATACTAATGCAGTTAGACTACGATCGGTTATGTCCAAGTGGTAAACAGCTATTCAAAAAAGTTGGATGTTTCTGTGCCTTGCAAATATGTGGTCTATGGAAGTGTGAGTGTCCTCAGTAATTCGTGTGGGTTTATCTATAAGAGTTATAAAACCATTGTTGTACACTACTGATAACATAAAAGGGCCTATTTATTTTTCTAAGCTCTGCCCAGTTTTGGATCTGTTAGGTTTGCAACGCCTCCCTCCTCTTGCTTCGCCTTCGACAGGGGAAGTTTCGTTCGACCAATCGTAGGTCTATTTGAAACGGCGCTCATATTTGGAAGACATCGTGCGGCGGGTAAATCGTAACGAGATAAAATGTTTAATTACACCGCTATTAAAAAAATATTTTGTATTTTTTTATTATACACATTTTGGACTTCTATAACAAAAATATTCTGTATATTCTTGACTTCAATAAACTTTACCATTATCTATATTTAAACGACATCTCGAGATTCGTTGTCTCGAGAGATCTTCATAGGAAATGTAAAAGATATTAGACTTTCTATAAAAAACCGTTGGCGTAATACTGTGATAAAATATAGTTTTTAACAGAATTTGAATATAATTGCAAGATATCGTATGGAATTGGTATAATTCGAACCACAAATTACTTAAAAATATTCCTATAATTTCTTATATTTATACAGTGAAGTAAAGAAATCAAATCTCATTGCCTACAAATGATGTGTATTGTCGAAAGTAATTTCACATAATTTGCGATTCTCTTAAGTTTTTCATATATGTGAAAAGGAATTAAATAAATATAGAAAACGTTTGTATAAAATATGAACTAATAACACAAAAGTTTAATTCTCGAGTTATAAATAATATAAAACTACTTAAGGAACAAATAAATTACATCTTCTAGTGACATATTTATCCACGATATAACAATTTGGTAGTAATCGTGCAACCTTAAAAAATAATCAGAGATCAATAATATGAAAACCTCGTTGACGAATTTTTTTACAATTGAAATACTTTATATATTCTACATACTTAACTCACTCCTCATTTATAATGTTAGTATCGATATTCAGTATTATTTATTGATTTCCAGAGCAGGGAACGAACATTGTCATTTAGAAACATTCTTTGCGGGTATATAATTTTTTACGAAGCAACATGGATGTTACATTTGTGAAGATAGACGTATTAGTCAGACATTCAGTATAATATTTACAGTAAATTTAAATCGAGCGAGGCAGTTAACAAGGTCGTATTTAGTTTTATATGTTAAGTTATTGTAACTTGTAGTTCCCCGTATTCCTGATTCAGTGTCATATTCTAAGGACTTGTTATTTTAAATCTAGAAATCTTCTCCAATTAACGTAACATTTTGCCGTCAATTCAACAGAGAATTTCATATTTTCAGAAAGTGTTCAACAAATATGGGATATTATACGAAATATGTTTTTTCACTGTAATATTTATGTTACTAATGCATAATATTTTAATGGCGTTCTACTTTTTACTGGCTGTAAAATTAGAAAATTAGATCGCTGAAATTTTCCTCTCGGACAAACGACGAAGGGGCCAATGACACGTAATTTCGTTTAACAAATAGAAGAAACTTTAATATTTGATTGTCAAATGATAGAGCAGGAACAACGAAGAGATTTCTAATGAAACTCGCGGAGAGGAATAGATTTTAGTTTTATGTTAGTGTAATATGCATTATGACTCTCAAAGGCTAAACCTTCACAACATCTAGCGTTTTCTTTTTTCCTTTTTAATGTTTGTAGAAAAAATAAATTTATCTACATTAATGTAGTGTAATTAGAAAAATACAAAATAAGAATACAGAGATTCTGAAGATGATTCTAAACTAGCATCACAACATTGACCACGCACGATTAAATAGCTATAGACTGTTCAACAAAAAATAAAGTAATTGATTGTTTATAATAAAATTGCATAATTAATAGAGCATATACCTTTTTCTTTAGCAAATATTGTTCTCCAAATGTATAATGTTGTAAATCTAGATGCTATATGAATAAATATTTATTGAAAATATAGTTTGGATATATATTAGACCCGTTTCCTACTCAATATTTTTATTAAAATAAAGTTTTAATACTTGGGGTATAATTACGAACTCGTGAATTTCTTTTAGTATCATTGTTTTCTTTAAATATAAATTATTTGCTTTTAAATTCAATATAAAATTTTTTTGCACATGTTTATTGAAATTTTGAAGAACTTTTCTAAATTCCTCGTAAAATATATCATTGAACACTTTCATTTACACATGAAGAAACTAAAATATCGAAACTTAAAGAGAACATGAATAGAAATTATTTTATAGAAACTTTGTCGTCTCGTCGGCAGATGAACTTGTTGCCATATATGTTGTAATGCTATGTTGCCGAATTGACAATTGCGCAGCGTATGTTTTAAGATTTTCCTAAGCAATGTGAGAGCATGAATTTAGGTTTCGTTCATTACAGCTCCCAAACAGATATTACGAGCTGAATTGTGGTATAAACCATTTTCAAAACTCAGTATTTATAGATTTAGCAAACTTGGGAATTTTTATACTTTCATTTCTCGTCTTGTTAAGAAACTCTTCTTTTAGATACTTAATCATGTAATGTTTTCTTTTAGATAATGTAATTCTGAAAGATTGTACCTGATGACGATACCTGATGATGATACAAATCGGAGAATCGAAACGTTGAGTAATTTTAATGTTGTGTTAGATCTTTATTCGCATTTCACGTGGTTAAAACTTTTATATTTTGCCATTTTGGTGAATTATTGATACTGAAGTGCATGGACAACTTATTTGAAGCCTTGCCTCGTATGAAAATTATATTATTTTCAAATCAAAAACAAAATATAAACAGTTATTTATGTAGTAGAGTTGCATCGTCAAAACCGTGGATACAAATCGCGGAGTAGTTTACCGTTACCGTCGAATAATTCAAAGTTTTGTCGATTTCATTCCTAGATTCCAGAATAATATGTTGTAATATAATGAGAAAATATGAATCATTACTTTTCATTTTGCTTCAGGAAGGATTCACTTTTTCATTTATTATTGTAGACAATCAAATTCTCTATTTTGTATAATATTTTTTTACATAAATATTTTGAATTAATATGTTTGGAAATAAGACCAGTTTAGACACACAAAGAAGCGTAAGATGCGAGTAGAAGCAGATGTGACACATCGAATGTAACTCCGAGCAACACAACAATATCGTCCAAAAGTATTCTCTCTGATATATACAGCAATACAAAGATTCTACTTGCATGAAACTAGCATAAAGGGTGTAAACATTTTGGAAACAAGTAGACAATTTCNGCATGAAACTAGCATAAAGGGTGTAAACATTTTGGAAACAAGTAGACAATTTCGTCACCATAACTTTTTCGTACAGTGATATCGATTGGGTTGTAGTTTACGATATAACCGGTGTAACTGATCCAGGTAATTCAGATATCTTCCCTTACGACAAGTTACTTCAGGAAACGTATATACACGTACGATATTACATCCCGAAATTTTAATCGGTTTCCTTGCAAATTTTAGAAGAGATATTGAATATCACCATGATAACAATTTTACTAGTATATTACATGCTTCATTAGAAAGTGAAAAATTATGGAAAGAGACAACGAAAAACTTTACAAAAAAATAAGGGAGGAAATACTAGAAACATCAACTTACGAAGGGGTCAAGAGCTAGACTATGAGAATTAAATGATGGAAGAAGAATAACGAGTCAGTTGATATAGACCATATTAGCACTAACAAACAAAAGTAGATGCACTTGTATAACTGGAACGAAGTAAAAATCGGCGGTATATAATGTGCCAAATTATTTTATTCCAGGAAAGAAATCGTACGCCAACAAATGTAAAGAAAACAGCTCATAGAAACTTCAAAATATTAAGAATGAATTTCTGGGCTCCAAAAAGTACAATGAAATTGATGTGATTCATAAATTAAAAAAAAACAGTCACATAAATTTACGAAACGACAGATCTACAGAATATTACTCAAGAATCTTGAGGAAAAATAAAATGGAAAGATGAACCATTGCTCAGGGGAGGAAACCGGCCGTGAGTACGCGGGATCTGATTTTGACGAGGAGCCAAAGAATGTGCGGAGGAGATGATCAATGTGGAGGAGAAAACGGGGAGGAAAAGACGAAGGTGAGAAGCCCCTGGAGGCAGATATCATTTCTCGATTGCCAGGCAGAGCCATCGACGACGACTAAAGGCTTCAGGAGGGGGAGTCTCTACTCTATTTTTCTGAATGTGAAAACGTAAAGTGATGAACGAAGGGATGCTTCGATTATCCTTAGGTTCCATTTCAAATTGTGAAAACTTGGATGGCTGCATCCGAATAAACTTCGTCAGGAAACCTATAAGAGATGTAAGAAATCTTTGTTATGCTGTACTCTGTACTGTGTAGCTGTCAAGTCGAGGATTCAGGATTTTATTTGGGGTTGGCATCATGTAGATCTTCAAGTATGGAAAATTTAGAATTTTTAAAGCAGGATGATGCAATTTATGGTTCTGTTATGGTTTGAGCAGCAATGTAGCATCCCTCGACTAGATAGGCCATCAAACTCACTGTTATCCCAAAATCAAGTCAGCATTTAACGGGAACCACACAAAACACAATTTTCAATTACATTATTTGTGTTTACATTAAAATTACGCAAACGCAGTTGTCAATACTCAATAGTTCTTGAATTAGTGTTGGAATGACTTCAATTTAAACCCCATAAAGAGCATTTGAAATATTTTTATTTTTCTGGTTATGTGATTCACTAGTGTATAGCTCATTCATAAGATCACTCGTAACCTTATGAAGCGAGTCACTTATCAGAAGCGTGACTTAGAAAATTTACATAAAATACACATCCTCTTTCATAGATTTTCCTTGTCTCATTTAGATTTTCAAAACATTTGTTAATAACCGACCAATGTAATTCCATTAAAAGAGTATAATTCTATTATTTCGTGACGAAATACTCGAGATTATGATAATGCCTTGGGTCTAGCGAAGGCAATAAAGCTCTTCAGTGTGGAAGCTAAGTGATTACAACGCTAACTGAACAAGCCAGGTTGATCTTGTTAGCGGAATCTGAGGTAGTATATTCAAGGAGAAAAGAGACCAGGACAGCGTCTTAATGAAGAGGACAACAGCAATAAGCTTTGAGGTAGCTGGGTTCGTGACCACAATTCGTAGCAACAACAACACCACCCGTTCGCCTTCAGCAACTGTACACCATTTCCTCCCCGACTTTTCCTTTAGGCAAAGTTCCACCCACCATTTTCACTTAGAGCATTTCTTTCTATCGCTCTGGTAATGGTGTCAGGAAGCAAGACACCGACGTGGGGGTGAGATGAAGAGATGATAGATGCGAAGGAGATGAAATAGTGTTGAGTGACTTTTGAAATAGAACGAAAGACAGGAGAAATTGGTGTGTCCCGAGTAAGCTCACCTCTATATTACTTGTCTTGACTTTGAATTACCTAAGATTTGATCCACCGTCACCAGAGATCGTGCTATACGAAATGCTACGAGTTGCGCTTTGTGGTAATTAATGCGTAGCAACACCTACGCATTTTGATATTCTTTCCAAAATTATTAATATAATATTCGTATGTTTTAAATGGCGAAGAACTAATTTTAGCCATTACAGATAATTTTCATTACTTTTACAATTATTTCTGAAAATATTCTTTTGAAGCAACTAAATGAGGAAACCAGGGGAAAAATGATTTACTTAAAAATACGATAGAACTGATGAAAATTAATAAGCCTACTACATACGCAGAAATGACTACAAATAAGATTAAAAAGCAAGTAAAAGTTCAGGATATTAAAATAATTCATAAAGTAGATAAAACAGATGATAAAGTGTTTGATACTGTTACTAGTGTTCTACACAATGAAATAACAATTCAAATTAAACGTGTCATGAATACAAAAAAAAATGGTACAATAGTACATTGTCTAAATAGTGATGATGTTGTAAGAACAAGTCAAATATTGCAACAAAATCAGGGCTCCAATTTTGAGGATAATGTTCAAGAAAAAAATCTACCTCAATTAAAAGTAAATAAAGATGAAATTGAAGATGACATTAATCAAAGGAATTGTCAAGAATCCGAAAACAAATGTAAAATTGTGCTGTTTAAGTATGCTAATAACAAAAAAGGAGCAATAATAGAAGTCTCCAAGATCTCTATGAATACATCATTAACAATAAATATAAGATTTACATAGGATTCCAATGTTGCAGAGCTTATGATTTGCTTAAGACTTCAAATTGTTACAAATGAGCTGGTTTTAATCATAGTAGGAAAAAAATGTGAAAATAAACCCAAATGTATTTTCTGTGCTGGTGAACATATGAATCAGGATTGTAATTCAAGAGATCAACTCCATTGTGCAAACTGCACATATTCTAACGATAAATATGGCACTCAACAAAATATGGCTTCGGATATTAATTCGTGTACAATTTAAAAAAATTATCAATTTCCAACACTGATTACCCTGTTAATCCAATAATTCCGAATTATTTGGGACCAATTATGCCATCTAATAAGAATATTATTAACTTGCACACCAATGCAGGTAATGTAGACATTGCTAACTTAGTAGAATTGAAGACTACAGGTAAAACAGATGACATTAATAAGGTGTATATTGCTTGTATAGTGCTATCAAAAGAATTACTGAGATAAGTGTTAAAACAAGACAGCAAAATAACAATAATGCCGGAACTACACAGCAACATTGTTCAAAATATTGATTTTATGGACTGTCTACTGAAAGAACATATAAAAAAAAATGTCGTGATCTCAACACTCTTAATAGACTTATAAATAATAATCATGATATTATGTACGTTAATATCCGCTACTGCAATAGTGTTCACAATTTCCTGGACATTTCTATATATGGTAAATCTACAGAGAAAGTTGAATCTTGCAAATACCTAGGAATTGTTTTTTATTACAAAATGAAAAGGGACAAAGATATTGAATACATCTTAAACAGAACGAAATACTTAATTTATATTTTCTACAAGCTTTCCAAAATTATGAGCTCTTAATCCCTTATGATGCTTTATTATGCATTTTTTCCATAGTTTTATTAACTATGGTATTACTGCATTGGGAGGAGCTTACTCAAATTGTTTAAAACTGTTACAAAATCATCAGAATAAACTTCTGAAAATTGTAAATAAAAACAAATTTAATATTCACAACAAACCTCTGAATTTAGACCAGTTTCTCTCTTCAGAAGCATTAAAATATCACTACAATGAACTAAAAGAATTAAAAAAAAAATCAAATAGCATCACAAGGAATAAAGGTATTCTAATACCGAGAAGGTACAAAAATGTTAGTAGCAGAAACAGTTTAATTTGAGCAATAACTGTCTTTAATTCACTGTCAAATAAATTTAATGTCCTAAGCAATGGAAGTACAAGTAAAATAAAGTTAAAGAAATGGGTTGCATTTAATTTATGATAAAATAAAATAAAATTTATTTGTAATAGCAGTATAAAAAGAAATTTAACAATGTAACTAAATTGAAAACTCTATTTCATGTTCTCCTGTAATTAAGTTTATAAGATTATATATTTAATTATAATTATATTTTACTTTTCTCTCAGTTTTTTAACTTTCTTTTGTACCAAGCTTACAAACAGGTAAACCCGATTACCTCTGTGGGATTTACGTAATGATTACTTGTAATATTATATAAATTAAACTGTTCTAATAAATGAAATGAAACTCTTTACTCGTCAATATAAGCTTGTTTGTCCGGGACAAACCGCGTCTTAGTAGATGTAACTACCAACGTTTCGGCCATCATGCTCTGACCTTCTTCAGGGTAATGTCATAGTCGTACAGACCTAAGTTGCTGTCGCACTCTGCCATATAAAGATATATTACGTTTATATCTTTACTCATCTTTTCTTTAAATCTTTTCCTCTGAGCTATGCTCACTTCAGTATTTCTCATCCAATAGTTGTATTCTTATATATTTGTTTTTACAAATATGTGGAAATTGAAATTTTATATCCAACCTTTTCATTTTCCTCACAAACAACACAATCTAAAATAACTCTTGTTTGTAATATATTCATTCATCATATGTGACACAAAATTAAATGTTCAATATCAAGGTCCATTAGGTTATTCTTGTGAAAATTCCATTTCAATCCATCCCATATAAAAAAGGTAATCTTCCCATCCTCCCGATGGCTGTGAGTAAAATATATCTGTAATGTATACGAGAGTTTTCCAGAACGTTCTAAAGGCTTGTTAATATTAACAGCTCTCTCGCACACTGGCATTTCCCCTAATCACTCAGGCAAAGAGGAATGGGACCATTTTCGAGAATATTTTCTTATTCAACCAAGTTTATCTTCCAGTTTCATTTGCTGCTGGCCACATTATGGTGTTTCGTAATGCTGTTCCGAGATAAGATAATACATTTAGATAAGAGAGTGAGAATGACTCCCTTTCCACTCTCTCCTAAAAGCATCTCCCAGATTCTCTATTCCTGAGTCTCCCCATCCTGGCCCGGGTTTTTCTCCGGTTTTCCTTCGGGTAGAGGCGGATTTTTTATACAGGTTCTCTAGGCTTTTGTCTCAGGGCGGCGTCTTTTGAAATAATAAATCTCGAATTTAGTGTTATTTGAATGCTTATGATTTTTAAACAATATTTTCCGAATAATCTATACTTTGATAATAATGCGTGTTTCTGAAATAACTTTTGAGTGTTTTATTAAATACAAATTTGTAAGTATTCTAATAATATTATGACACATACTAAACTATTTTTATTCTTATCTTCGGAGTGTCCTGAAATGTTAAATCCGCCTCTGTCTTCGGGCCCTTGTTTGGAATTGATGGGAAGATCCCTTGCTTGCTTCTGTAGATTAAATTAGTTTTTTGTCCTCCACTTGGTAATACGCAGCTTGTACTGATTTTTTGACAAATTTATTTATCTTTTCTTTAGAAGTCTAATGAATTCTTAGACCTCTGGACCATTTGCATACTCATGGTTCTCCTTCCTTTAATTCTGATTTTTCCTTACACCATTTTTCTACCTGGGTTTCCAACATTTTCATCAGTCAACTTAACTCACTCAGTTAACGAAAGAGAATGACATTATCTTCCATAACGTCAATTGATATGTTTTATTACCAAACAGACATGTTTCGGAGATCTTTCATCAGTAACTCGGGATACTCAGATCCATTTTCACATGACCGTTGTCTATTCACACCGTTCTTAATGAAAACTCTGATGGAATCGAGACTCTCAATTTATATTTTATTGAGACCGAATCATTAATGTTGATCCCGCGTTCTTTAAAACATAGATAATGGGGGTTTTCCCCGAAATATGTCTGTTTTGTAATATAAATATAATAATTAAATTTATGTAAGATATCATTGTTTCCTTAACATGGATTAAATTTTCATAAAATATCGGTTGCAACCACGAATATTAACTCATTCAATCTTCCCACTCAGCAATCTATGCTGAAAAGAAACAATACTCGAAACGTTGTGAACTTTAAATCACATATTGTATACTGTTTGTTCTCTATTATTTATGCTTTAATTCCTACCGAATACCGGAATAATGGTTTCCTTTCCTGTAATTGTCACTTCCTCAACATATATCAGTATCCCCTTACCATATACATCTTTTAAATATTTCTGATGAACTCTTTTATCATGCAAGACTTTCTTATACAAAAATTCTGAGACGATCTCGAAGGTCTAGAAACTAAATGGCCAAAATGTATGTTGAATATGTTTATGTAGCGTTGTAGTCTGCTTTATTCCTGGTTTTAGGGGTTGTTTATTAGTACTTATCTCCGTCTAGCAATCCTTTCCACAGTTATTTTGTTGCATTTTTTTTCTCTATTTTCTTTGAACCTACTTGCCACAGCTATTAACTGTAGAATTTGCATGCTCCAAAGGATTTTCGGAAACAATCTTGAAGAAGTGTAATAGAAAATAATTTGTTCCTTGAATAATTGGGTAGTTGAAAATATTTAGGAAAAACAATACGGAAGAAACGAGTAAATCTTGTTTAAAATGTGTCGGCTTTTATACCGTATTACTTCAGTTTGCCTTATTATGGTAATTACTATGAATTTCCCTCCTATACTTCTTAAAAATTTCAGTAAAATTACAATCGTGTCTCATATTTACATCAGAAGCTTTCAAAATGTAACAATCTACACGACAAGTAATTGTAGATGGGAAACATGACACTTAGCTTTTCTCGTGCAATGACACAACTTAAAAAAGAAAATTACTTTCACGAGACAATTAAATTTAATTCAGTAATAACTCTACAAGGATCATTACAACATTAGGTGTATTTAATGACATTGCAGTAGTACTTGCCCGGGGAAATTAAGAATAGATGTAAGTAAAATATTACAAATCAGTCATAGTGATATGTCTGTGCTTTGTGTTGTGTTGATCTTTAACATTTACACCATTTTATATATAATGTTGAGGATCTTCCGACAAAACTCCGAACATTCTTTACAGAGACCTACACGGTTAAATTATTTTGAAAAGATATGTTTGTGTCGTGCTACACGAACTCATGTTGTAACTATGAAATGTTGAAGAAGATTTGCATTACTTTAAGCATTCTAACACTCATTAATTTCTTAGTGAGAGAATTAAGTTATATAAATGGTTTAATAGGAATGGAGGAATGTCTTTGATAAAAACTTGATAATGCAGTGAATTGAACATCTGTTTTTGTGTCTTTCACCACTAGGTTCTAGCTCTAGAAAGAGCATGAGAGGAGTCCAATCCGGTAAGGTCAATAAATTCTCGTAGATAAATTGCTGTTAATTATTCTTTATGTTCAATTCTTTGATATATGATTCATTTTGAATTACCTTTTATTGTGAATGTAAAAAGGAAACAAAATGATAGTCTGTTCACTAATTTCTCACCGAATAAATTCAAATACGCTTCAATATTAAGTAACAAAGTAATGTATACACGCTCACTTTCCAAGCTATATTATTGTATATTGCCACAATAAACAAAAATACCCTTGAATCATGGAGACTTTTTGGAATAAAGGTTCGGCAGTTANCGAATGTAAAAAGGAAACAAAATGATAGTCTGTTCACTAATTTCTCACCGAATAACTTCAAATACGCTTCAATATTAAGTAACAAAGTAATGTATACACGCTCACTTTCCAAGCTATATTATTGTAAATTGCCACAATAAACAAAAATACCCTTGAATCATGGAGACTTTTTGGAATAAAGGTTCGGCAGTTAATTGAATGTTGAACTTTTGCAGTAAACTGTGAACGAAACAACATGGACTACAGAACCGCTCAACAACCCATGTGACAGACGTTCCGCAAACTGAGAACACAAGAACTTTCTTCATAACTGACATTTACATTGTATCAGTTGCGTCCGTACGGCAACACCAATTTTCTCTCTTGAACAGGAATTTATTTTATAATTATTTTAAACGATCTAATGAATAATCGTATTTAAATAGCCACTTAATAGATTTCGAGTCGTCATAGAGTAGTAATGAAGTAAAGAATGGAGTCACGTTTGGGGATGAGAAAGAGATCATCACATTATAGGAATTTTTTCTGAACACACCCACATGCTGAAGTGAGAAACCCATTAAACGTTTCTATCTACTGTTAACTATTGCCTCAATACGAAGACACAAATCTTTTATAACCATCAACTTACTAATTTCAAAGTTGGGTTCACATAATTCCTGGTACCACCACGAAAGGAACATATTCACAAGAAGGAAAACGAAATGAAATTCCTTTATTTATTTATTTGAGCTCATTATTAGTAAAATTACTCGTGGATAGTATTGACTGTATTGATACAGCAAAGGACACCTAATTACTGGAAGAGCAAGTCTGAACGGATCTCGGTAAAATTAGGCAAGTAGGCTTTTATCTAAAAAAAGAACACACAATTCGTGACATTTCTCCAAACAACACAGAAATATTCTGCTTATGTTGAGTAATCCATTAAAATTACTGTTTGTAGAGGGACAAACTGGGTAACAGCAAACACATGACAGAGTACGAGAATTTAAAAAAAGTGTATTTGGAAATGTATGAATTTACAAAAGAATTGGAGGTACTTTTTTGCGAGCTTATGTAAAGAATAAAGGAGTGGATAATGTGTAATATATTATAAAACAATGTTTAACCTTGGAGGTCATATATTCTCTTTGTGCACTTTCAGTGCCTAGAATATGTAAAAATATGTAAATCGTTGCAGGCAAGCACGCGAAAAAATATTTTTTATTATTAAATAATAAAGAGTCAGCTTCTATGAGATTTCAATTAGTTGCCTTCTTAATGCGAAGGATAAGAACCGCAATTAAATAATAATTAGTTAAATCTTTAGAGAGCTTTTCAAGTTCCGTATCCTTCGCTGATTCATCACTTCTCTTCTCTTAATATCCCTCTCCTTCGCTTAGATCGTGACCTCTGTGTCTGAGAGACCTCATTTGAGCTCACGCCAAACAAAGGAGATTCGTGGCAATAACCACCTTATTAGCACATAGTTCCACTTGAAAGCGACGGTCTGTGTTGAAGCGTTCAACCTCCGGAGATTAGTTTCTAAACAGAGATATCCTTCCTTCTTTACTTTTCGTTTTTTCACGTACCTGCAACTTTTATTCTCGAATTTATCTTTCTAGCTTTTCTATTTTGTGTCATCATTGTTCGTTTTTGTAAACCATGTTTTGCTATATTATCATATTACATTTCTCTTAGTTTCAGGTTATTCTGAATTTTATTCCACTATTTAGAATATTTTGAATTATTCCACTCGTTTTCTCACAGTGACTAAAACAGTGTTTTGTAAAATTTTTGTGACATTTTTTTAAAAACGAAAATCTTGCATTATGACCAGAATTATTTTTAGTTCGCCGACTTATCGACAAAGAGCGTTGTCTTTATAATTGCTTAGTTTTTAAGTAACGTCATTAGTACAACTCAAATTCCAGAATGTCCAACACCACGGAGACTTTACCATTATAACCAACACCACAGGGATACTTCTTTTAACACCCACAAAAACCATTACATTCCTCACAAAGCATTGAAAAGGAACGAGCGTTTAGACAATGCTCGTGGTCAAAACGTCGGCGAAGTAGAAAATAAGAATTCTGGCCGAAACTCCAGATTTTCTTTTTTGTATTTTAAAATAGCAGCTACCATCCCTGCCTTGCAATAATATACATAATTGTGTGCTGCTCCAGAATACTTTTAATACTGACACTATTTTATCCTATCTTTATTTTGTATGCAATGAAAAATACATTTGGAATACTCGCTCGGCGTTTTTTCTTTCATTTAAAGCCACCTCTTTGAAACTGAAGTTATTCGTTGCTCCCTCGCCTGCTTGGAACCTGTTGGAAAACGAATTTCCCTGCTGGCGGAGAGACTTCGTGAGTACACAAGAGTCGCTTCTTTACGAGAACGAACCGTTCACACAAACTACGCCGCGTCCTCCGTTTGCGAAAAGATCTCATCCATCGTCCTCAATTCCTTCTCAGAATCCATTTGCTTCTGGAAGAGGCGGAGTCGCACTCATCTGACGAGTTCCAAATTTGGCCGCCGCTAGAGCGAGCGCTGTGAGCGGCAAATCTCGGAACATTTCACCATCTGCTCGGAAGCTGGATTATATTTTAGCACTCGGAAGAAGAAGAAACAAAGAAAGTTCTGTTGGCGATCTTACATGTCACAAGGGAGAGTTAATCTATGGTGGAAAGAAGTTGAAATAAGATTAGATGAAATATATCGCAAATAATTTTTAGTAACCAATCTGGCAAATAAGTAACGAAATCAAAGAATTTTGAAGTAATTTATCGTACTCTTATTATTATACGAATTATTATAATATATTATAATACGAATTATATTATAATAATTTTAAGTTTAAATCGTCTACTTCGCAAACGTATGGTGAGATTTTGCTGATATCTGATATGTAGGGTTTTTTAAATATTAGGTATCGAATGGCATAAATGTCAATCTTGTGAACCTTTTACAAAATTATTATACAGGTAATATTAGTATGATTAAATCGGATTTTGTCTGTGACCAAAACACAATTCCCTTCTACCTGAAATACATCCGCTGGGCGCATACCTCCAGGTCATGACATTTGACTGTTCTGTGGAATGTTTTACGCTGAAGCAGCGCTCAACACTCACTACCGATGACTGACATGCTAAATGATACATTTACCAATGGTCCCGCTCCGAAACACTTGGATAGTCATCGGTATTGTAAAAAATAATAATTCATCGGTATAATCAGAATTCTGTTGTTTTTAAAAAAATACTTGAAAATACTCTTCTATTCAATATAAAGATATTTAATAGATATTTCAGAATTTTCTTTTTATTGAGGTTAACGTTTCTTTCTACGTGTGTTTCCTTCATATTAAGTATTTATTATAAATTTTCCAGAAATAAGCAGGACTCTACAGGACGTATTTCATACAAGCCTGTTGAAGGGGCAAACAGATACAATGAACATATTTCAACCTGTGAAATAAATATGAACGTTATTATAATAGAGTTCTGAAGTTTAAAAATCGGAAAATGTTTACACCAATATTATAACCAATGACGCAGCTGAGGATGTCACGAACGCACGGATCACAATAACAGATTAATTACAGTTATTAGGGAAAAATATATGCAGTTTCATTCCTTCACTGTCATAAAGGGTTCAGCGAAACACCGATGAAATGCAAAGTTTTGGTAATACTTTAGTAACTAATGAACAATTTTAGTGTATGTCTATTATCAAAGATATTAATTTATTAATCTATTTATTTATTTAAATTTTTTGTATTATTTTCTACTAGGTTCAGTTTTGAAAGTATTGAAAGAATTGAACCCTAGCTTTCCTGAACGAGACAAATTTAGCACGTGGAGCGTTAAAAAAATTGATTTATATAATATATTCGGCAAATCGACAAGAAAGATATCGACTTTAAAATCGATTTTTTATATTTAAAAAAGTATATAGTACAGCAAAAAGTTCTGGAAACATTAAAGTTATGGAGAAATTATGCTTCTACTTATAAATTTTTTGTCGATGGAATAAATTGTATATTATCTTTTCGGGAAAAAAATCATTAATAAACGAAATACTACCTTAGAAAATTTTACGTAGTTTCACAAATACGAAGTAAAGGCGTGTGCGAATGCAAACCGTAATACATAGATGTATGACTCATAACGTGGCTGCATCGCACACGTTCGCAGGCGAAAATAGTTAGCTTAGCACACTACTCACACTAGTCAAGAAATTACTGTAGAACCCCATTATTCAATTTCCAATTATTCGAATTCATATTATACGTATAATGGTATTATTCGGATCGATGAAAGAAAAAAAATTGATTTAAAGGAAATAAATTATGAGCAAGGAGTGATTTCAAGCCCGGAATCGGTAATGGTCGCTATTATTTTCTTTTTTTACGGAACTGTAACCACTACATACCTATTATTTCATTAAATTGCTTTTTTAACGATATGTTATGATTTAATCACTGTTTTCTCCTCAACGGTACACTATTTCTTAATCGTTTTGCCTTACAAATAACCGATTTTCTGAAGAAATTAAATCCCGATAATTAGAGTTCTACTGAAGTAATATTCTTAAATTAAATTACACGACCAGCAAGAAAAGATAATTCATCCTCGAGAAGAAAACTAATTTCTAATTTACGATGAATGTTGTTCTCGAGTTAAAATAATAATACGAACATGGAGCTGATTTTCCAGGAATCGTGAAACGTTTATTGAATACGAAACTCTTTATATGACAAAGAAAGCTGTCGAGTTTGTAAATCACTCAACTCTCATGTGTTCTGTTTGATACATCAAAATTATTTCCCAATCAATATTTGATATTGTAAATTTCCGTAAAACATGGAACTCGTTCTGCGACACACCCGTTATAAATGATATTAAGGCGAAAGTCGTCATAAATGGTTAGGATATGTCGGGTGTTCCTCGTCTGCTTGTTGTGAAGTGGGAGTGAAAAGCATAATATATAATTAGCAAGATAATTCTTGATTAATTAAATAGTACGTCTACGAAATTATTGACATGATTCTATAACAAAATACATCACAATCATCCGCAATTTCCTTGGAAAAGTTAAAGCAATTATAATTTTTAAATATGCCATCTCAACTACTTTAAAGTTATCCTTCTATTACGATCAATAATATATGAGAATAGCCTGCATAAACTCATTTAATAGCTCACTCTCTTGATTTAACTGCTGAAGCGCACTGAGAAAGAATTGGAAACCAATTTTATCTGCATACCATTCAATATTACCAGACCAAAGTATTACTAGAGAAGAAGTGATAACAAACATACCTAATTGGTGTGAGACTCGTTTGACCAAATGAAAGAAAAATTGTCCAAATGACCTCTTTTTTAAGCACATGAGGTACTACGGCTGTAACTAAAAATTCAACTGAAATAGGTGATTTACACTACACATATAATCGAGACGATGGATTCTAGATTGACGCTAAGAACGAAATTAACAGCACAGAGATCCCATTTTGAATACAAAGTGAATTTTTTGTTCCAAATGATCAAACTAATGTTGCATAAAATAAATGTATCCGTATCTCAATACTTTTCAAAAAATAAAAAATAAAATTATGCAGTATGAATACAAATGCAATTATTTTTGTATTAGTGAGTATTTCGAAAAGTGAGAGTGAGAGTTATGAAAATATTTTCGTATTTATTCCTCTTTATCACTCTCCTATTTCTCCTCACATATCCAATTTTTTGGTGACTGGATATGTGGTTTATTTGGTGATTGGTTTGTCTTTCTTTTAATTGTCTGTCTTTTAATAACCTGAAAATTAGAAAAGTGTTTTTAATTATACGTCTTGATAGCAGGAGGATTTTAGAGGTTATATGAACTCGTTATATGGATTTTAACAATGAAAAATAATGCGATGAGTAAATACGGACATTGAATAGTTCACGTGATTGAACTAAGAAAGAAAATGAAAGAAAGACTATTTGAAGTAAAATACAAGGTAATTGGTTACTTGCATGATGGAAGAATAAATATGAATAGCTTCAGCATTTTAGTAATACATGCATGTCTCTCTGATAGATAACTAACTAATAAGAAACTTCCAAAAATCGTCTAATCTCTAATTTTGACAGGATATATAATGCTAGAATATTTAAAAACTAACTGGATTTATCGATATTTCCTAAATTTATTTTATTATGCCTCTCCTTTGTAAAACTAACCAATCTCGTGGTCATAGAAGAGCTGCATAGTATTTCGTTTATGATGCCAGTAATTTTGAATTTATTTGAGTAAAAATCATCTTCGAAAACTTCTGGGGTTGTCCTCGAAAACCAACAATTATCACGATAACAGACACAATTAAGGCAGACACATATGTTTCAGTATTTCTCGAAACCTGAACATGATAGACATTATGAAACTCGATATAACAAGGATAAGATAAATGTTACAATCCCAAATAAATAGACTACATCAAACAATTAAAATTGTCACATTCATTAACTTTGTAAGTCTGAGCTTAATTACTACAAAAACGTTTTCGTTTTACCACTTGTATTTAAAATGTATTGTGGACTGTTTTCGCATTACTAGAGATTTTTTTTCCTTCCGTGTCTCGTAGTTTTCCATTTCGTAAAATAAAAAGCGAAAATGAATATTATATTCTCTCTCGAAATATATTCTTAAAGTGTTCTTTTAAAACCGAAATGGAATCAATACAAAGTGAAGTCAGTCTTCCCCTTCATTATAAAAATATCCGAGTCTGAAAACTTGGATTTCAGATTCTGTTTAGACTTCGTTGAGCTTTCTCAGATAACAAAGCAAGTCTTTCTCCATTTTGATAGCAAATTGGATTTGACTTTCTTGTTTCTCGAATTCGACTGAGAGAAAGGCAATACGTGAGAAATAAATTGTATTTTCAGTCGTTTATTGACCATATTATTAAAATTAATTACTCAATGATGAGAGGTAAAAATTACAGAACAATTAATATATACATATAAAAAACACGTTTTCCCATTGAATTATGAATTATTTGTATACTATAAAGGGCTCTAATGACCTTGCCGTTGACGAGCTCTAAACCCCAACAACAACAAAAAGTATATTATAAATGAAAATATGGGACGTAAATTGAACTTCGCGTTCAGTTGTTGGTGATGGTCGCTGCATCGCGAGGCGAAAACCTGACCGCATCCCGGGGACTCGCCAAGTCCACCCCCAGAGCAGTGCCAGCGTTGGTTCACCAATTGGCCGCGCTGCCGCAGCACCATGTATTTCCACCGCCTCCCTCAACCCCTCCGTCGATCTTGAACACGGGAGTCCCAGCTTCAGTGCGGCGTCGTTCGCCGACCGAAACGTCCAGCCTTCGTCCGTGTAGCGGTGGCGGATCTCGCAATGCGAGTGGAAGTCGTGTTGACGCTGTTGGCTGCGCTGCTGGTAATCGTGGTGGAGGCGACGTGTCCCGACACGTTGGCAGAAGCGTCGGTGCGGGAACGCACGCGTCGCGCTCAGCTTGTGTTTAGAGGACGTGTTATCCAGCATCCCGCCGAGGATACGGTGAAGACGCCGGTTGATCCTCAGGCGCCAATCACGTTCTGGGTGGAATCGGTGTACAAAGGCGCAGAGCGGTTGTCTGCGACTCTCGGCGGAACAGATGGTGCTCTGGATGTCAATGATAAGTGAGTCGATCTACGTTTACGTTTTACAAATATAAAAAGGTATGAACTAATATTGAAGATGATTTTATTCTTCTTCATTTGCAGCAGCAACACTTGTCAAAGATTTATAAAAAATAAAGAACTTCAACAATACACACAATATTAAAACGTATAAAAGTCAGTAGTCATTAAGGTTTTACGATATAGACTCACATATGAAACGAAACATCATGTTTTTTTTCTATGTGTTTTAATATAGTGTATATTGTTGAAGTTTTTTTAAGTGTTTAAATCTTTGGCGAGTGTCACTGGTGCACGCGTAAGAACTGAAGACAAATAAAATTGTCTGCAATAAAATGTCCTTTTATACTTACAACATTATTAGTGGTAGACGTATATGAAACTTATTATGTTTTGTTATTCTGACGTATCTTTTGTTGATGTATATATGCTAATGCTCTCTCCATTATCCAAATGTTACAGTATCCATTACTTAGGATTAAAAGAGAATTAGATCATTTACATACTTTACAGAAATGTCAAACTTTAAACAATTGTTTGTAACAAAGATGATATTTCAAAAAAATTGTCAACATTTTCTCTCCTTACGATATGGAATTCCGGCTTCTTGATTCAGCATTTTCATGCAAGCAAGAGACACTCAACATAAATTATTTAGACGAAATATTTGTAAAAAACAACAACAAAAACATAAAACAACTGTAATGTACTTTTCTGGAAACAAACAGTGGTGCGATCTACAGTTTCATTCTTCCACGATAAACAAGTAAAATTGACTTTCGTTCAGCATGTCTTAGTTGATCATCCTGACTCTTTGGTTGTAGATGGAAATACAAACTGTTAACTATTGCCTTGGATTCGCATACAGCATGAGATAAAATTTCAGATTGACTGAATTCGTTCTACTTTTGAGCTACGAATAACTGATTTCGTAGAGTAAGCGTTCAACAAGAACACCAAAAAGAAAAAAGGAATTCGGAATGTGGACATATTCCTTTCCTGAAATTACACATTCTCGATTCGATTTATTGTCGAATCAAGTGCTTAAAAGATTTAGATGTTTGGTATTTGAAGATGGAAGTACCTATGATAGTACGTGTCTATTCGAAAAAAATGATAGGATTGATTATTGTTAAAGTTCCTGACCCATTCACATAAAAATTTTCTACAGTTTTGGAAATCTGACTTCCTTCCTCCCTATGTTAGATAAATGTGAAGTCACTACAACCCTTTACACAATTCTCATGAAAAATATACTATCTAAATATAATAAATTTTCCACTAAAATAGCAATTTAGTGTACCCACTGGTGATAATTTAGGGTCTTAATATTTTTTAGTAATGAGTAATGCAAGTAATGTAGTACATTGTAACTTCCAATATAAGAATAACGTTTAAAAAGTAATATTAAAATAATTAGAGACATTTACTTAATATTTTAGCAAGTACACTACTTAAAATTCATTTTCATGATAAGATTCTGAGTTATCAAATTTATTAGGATTAATTCTTATTTTATTGACATTGTATACACGATGAATTTTCAGATTCTGTTTTAGTGAATTTTGATAGGTGTATATTTAATAAATAAAAGAAATAAAGTAATTTTATTCCCCCTTTGTGAAAGACACCAGACGGCAGTTAAATTGCTGGAGATGTACTATTATTATTTTATTTCACAATTATACGTGGGAACGTTTTTATTGCAATATTGTTAAGAATCGCTATGTCTTACATCACAATGGATCAATTACATGGAACGAAGAAAAAAACATAATGTGACACCTCGCTGATGATGGACTCTTCTTGTCACAATTCGTCACCCTCTCCCCGAGAGCATGTAGTAACATGAAAACGAGCCCTCAGGCGTGGATATTTGTCCAGAGTAATTTTCGTCATCATTTAATTAATGCTGTCGCCCTACCTTCCACGTCATTATCCTAAATGTCTGGCAGGTACGTGAAAGCGTCATTATACCAAAATGAATTCCATAACGTCGCTAGTCAATTCCTATGTCATGGGGAAACGTAGAGACGGAAAAGAGGACGCTTCATTCGCCATTAAGGTAATGGACGCCGTGCAGCGCGTCTACAGGGAAAGAGAACCAGTATCCTTAATTCACACGGGAATGAAACCGGCCATCATCGAAAGTCTCATAAATCAAAGAGAAAATTTAATTTCATTTAGGAATAAAATGTTGTTTTATATACATCTCGTTACTTTGATAATTTATTTTTCCAAGTTAAAATGCGAGCAATGTTTGTTATTTTTTAGAAAATGGTTACTTTATTGATACATTTTATGAATGTATAGAAATCATTTGCTGTGAGTGGAACATTGTTTTGTGTGCGTCAATAGAGCGAACAAAACGTGAAAATACGTGGGTAATTGAATCATGTGACTCGTATTTCGAGTACAAAGGTCAGTATTTTAGTGGAATAACGACAACAAATTTTCCGTGATTTGGATAAAACAAAATTCCACATATTTTTTCTTACATTTTATAAATACAGATAAGATTTTTCTATTGAAGTAAATCATCTTCAGTATACTTATGAAAATAAGAAAAAATTGTGATTAACCAAATACGAGTGAGATACTTCGAAAATATAACGTCAAAATTCCTATTTGGATATAAGAATTCCAAATCTAGAACTGAAAATATCTATTATTTAATATGAAGAAACAAATCATTGTTTATCTACATTAAGGTTTTTCATTATAGACCTTAAACCATAGCTTTCATTTGTAAACTTACTTGCAGAATTGCGCTACAAATATAACATTTCAAGCAATGTTTGAATACATTAAAAATATGTTATAGTACAAATATCGTATGTTATATAACAATTTCAATGATGATTCCTAAAATGGATTAAATCAACCCAAAACTTCCAAGTTTTCCTTTAAAAAAAATGGTTTCTGACATTTCCACTTACGTCCGCTCTGATATATTTCCATTTTTAACCAAGACAAACATATATAATATCTTTCTTATATTGACATCATTTGTAACATTAAACACATGTTTTATCACTTGTCACCTTTAAGAGTACCGAACAAAAAATACAAAAAATATAAAAATAATAGAATTGAGATAAAACTCCTTCACACACAAAGAGTTACATTGGCTTTGAATTTTGTGAGATCACATTCAAATACATCAATAAATGGGATAAACATCACAACATAGGCAAAGAAAGTACATCGATACGTATTAAAAATGGCGAGAATTGAAAGTTTGGAACAACTACGTTAGAATATCATCAAGAATATTCTTTCGGAGCAATTCTCAACCATAATAATACATTTATAGAACAAATGTTAAAAAATGATTAAAAAAAGTTTAGTTAAAAGTTAGGTTAAAATTACAGTACATTAAGAACGCGAGAAAGCTCGTCCCTTCTGAATAACCTGAATGACTAACGACGCGATGCCGAAGATGTTGTATTCCGCCCACTGACGACAATCGCTAACTCCACGTACAGAACCTCTCTCTGTGGACTGTGGAGGCGGCTTTCCCCTCATGAGTCTGGCACGATGGATGGTGCTTGCCTATTGCAGCCATCTATTACGCGTTCTCCAGGGACAGAGTGAGAGGGTGGAGACGAGGAATTTCCCCTGAGGTGCGCCCTCCACCTCTGTCATCCACTCTACACCAGTCGATTCCTTCCTCGCGTCTTTCTCTTCCAATAGCCTCCAGGGAGCTTAGAGATTTCCACAATCCTTTATTTTCTCTTCTTTCTTTACTCACTTTTCAAATATTTTCTTGGCAATTTCTTCCTTCCACTGATCGCTTTCTCGTCATTCCTCAAAATTCTTGTATTTCGCTCACACGGAAATCAGTTTCTTTTTTAACAGACGGTCTCGATGGAATTTCGCATGGACTTAATAAACATCCCAAAAATAAGGTGGTTCAATAATTTTTCTTCAAATTCAAAACTACGGAAAATAACATACCTTTTATCATCTTCATAGTTATGATTTATGCTAAATCTAGCTCAATTAAGTTTAGTACACTAGATCGTAAGATATCTCAATATCAGCCGTCAATATAAGTTATTAGAAAAAAGGTTCACACCACTGCATTTACGGGTTCTATTCAGATTGAATGTCAAATAATACTGATATCTGTCTAAGAAAGGATTTCCGTACGATCATATAGTACGTTTTCGTATTCTAGATACGTTTTTATTTCCGTGAAGTTTTCCAAAGAAATATGTAATCCGTTTTATTTCATTGATTACCTCAAGTAGTTTTTTTTCGTATCCATAAGAACTCTAGAAATTTACCTGTTCATTTCCTCGACCTTATCTCAAACATATTAACGAAATTTTCTCTCTTCTGCCATTCTTTTAAATTGTGTAGGTTTCCTTCCTTTGTGAGATATAGGATGTGAAACTTGTACCGTGAGTTAATTGGAATTAATCCTTGACACATATCTTTAAAGTGGAATTCTTCTAGTCCTAATCATGTCACCAATTTTAATTACATGTGAATAAACTTCAGAATAAGAGAATGTCCGACTCGTTTACTTGTGTTAATTACATTCTTCCTTTTCACTACCTGGGTAGGGTTAATTTCTCTTCTCCACTTTTCACTTTATTTTAAAGACTATTTCGTAATATTTTCAACACTTTTTCTCAACATGCGCGTCTAGAAGACGTCATACAGACTTGAAGCAAATTACAAACAGCATTAACAATAATAATAATGATCATGATAAAAAATCCTATGCTAAATATTGTAATCACGTAAATAATAAAGTCGACGCTGTTGATACAACTTGGTGAGGTGGAGGTTTCCGAAATCTAAGACTTGGGGTTCGAAACACACGTAAATATTGGGTTTCTGATCATGTGCTCTTCCCTAGAAACCATGAGAATGCATAACTATTGCATCTCAGTATGAAAACATCTTGGAAATCATTCCCAAGGAAACTTATTTAAGAAACCTATCTCATCAAAAACATATAAAAATACGAAACTAAATAGGACTAATGTTCATCCAAAGTCTGATAGGTCATTTGATTTCAATACATTGAAATCGTATATTAGTAAATTTTATGTCCTGATTTACAGTCAATGGCATAATAATAAAAAAGTCTTCGTTAAAAATTGGAGCGGCTGATGAAAATATAACTCCTTTGTATATTCTGGTTACCTAGTTTTCTACTTAACTTCGTTGTCTTGTAGTCCACAAAAATTACTTCATTGCACGAAAATTCTACATCAATTTGGTCGTTCAATTTTCTAATTGTAAGAGTACTAGGAATGTTTTTCTTGAAAATTTTCCCTTTGTATTTCTCCCTTTTCTTCATTAATACTCGTTATTAAAATTATTTACTAGAGATTATCGTCACTTCTGGTTACAGACTCTCCATTCGCTAAATATTTGTTTCTCCGTTTTCTTCTCTTCTCCGTCCGTGGTGTTTCGCCATCAGTGCTTCTTCTCGTGTTTCCCACTGCTTTCCCATCCTCTTCCACACCCCTCTTCGCCCCCTAGCATTACACCACCGCTGAGTCGCGTCGCCCAGGGAGACCGATCCGCGCTGATCCGCTGGTAATCCTTTTGTGTCTAGCGCCAAGCACTAACTACATTTCCCAGAGTGTGTTCCATTTGTAAGCCATTAAACACCTTGGAGAGTGTTTGTTCATCTACGTTAGCTTTGAAGGTTTCACATCAATTTACTGCAGCTCGAAATGTTATGCGTGGAACACTTATTCGTTTAAATTTTCATTTATTTACGCGTGACAGCAAAATAAATTGACGTATCAGACAACGGGATAGACCGGATTCATTATTCAAAAGGAAACCGGATTCATTATTCATCATGAGAAACAGGAAGAAAAAACTCACACTTCAATAAAATTATTTTATTTTTAAGAACCCAACTTTTTTTCAAACACATGTAGGGACGTTACATTTTCAGAGAAGATAATATATTTACATGGTAACGTAAATCATTTATTTCTGAATTCCTGTGAAATTATAAATTTATTAAAAATTAACAATTCGAATAATTACACATACAAATTTTCATTTATTTGTGAATTTAACTATCGAAAAGACAATCAATTTTTGACTTGGTTCTAGTTTTTATGCTACATGCTCAAAATTACATCACACCACAAATATTATTTTCAAATACATTATTCATGGTATGCTTCCAACCGTAACAATAATTTTTCCTACAACTATTTTTTACGTTAATCAAAGAAATCAATATAAAAGAGACTTGGAATACTAAAACTTCACACTTTTATTGAATTATTTCAAATTTATGTAACCAAGTTAAATTTTTTCGAATTCTGATGTTACTAAAAACAATACATATGTTTTTTATGATCACTTACTTTGGAGGTAAATTTAATTTTTGAATCAAATTTCTTTCCGGTTAAAATAGTCTCTTCGAGACTTGGAGAAATAGTTTGTTGAACGTTTGCTTGGAACTGTTTCATTGCTGATTTTACATACCCTGCCAAAGCGTTCAAATATTTCATGATTCACTGTCAGTTGTTCGCTTAAAAAGATCAAACGTCACGTTTGCCAATTTTGCTTTGATGTTTCACTACATCGTTCAGAAGTGCGAAAAACGATTGTAGGTAACGTCAACATTCCATGTAACTCAAAACCAATGACATTTTGCATTTTATACTTTCTGTTTATTTGCGAAAAAATATTTTGTATTTTTTCTGAGCGCAACACAAGGAATAAAAAGCGGAATAACATTATTTCTCTACGAATACTACAGTTTCCTGATTGAAAATGTTTTATTTTCTTTTGACAGAAAATGGTTAAAATATATTAATAATAATTGACAAGATTTGTTCGATGTTTAGTTACTAGTGTTTCGGATTATCGGTGTATTGGTAAGATGTGATAAAGTATTGTCACATAAAATTTAGTGTAAATTATATATTTTTAGTATATTCAGATAAACGTTTTTCAGTAATTTTGGTAAAGTTTTATTATTAATAATTAAATGTCTCTGAAATAGAAGTTTCTGTACATAGACCTGAAGAACGTTCATTAAACGGGTACCAAGTACATATGAAAGAAAGAATTAAGAGTACTACACTGAAATTTTTTTTATAATGTTGTACCACATAGTCATAAAAGACCTTTGTGCACTTGGAAGAGTAAAAATAAAAACATGATTTTATAGAAGGGGTAAATAAATCAAAAATATTTATTGAACAAGTACACGATATCAGTTCACGAAAAAAAATTTGAACTGTAGCTCAGTGATCAAATTAATTGAAAATCCGATTATCAAATAAAGGTATTTTCAAATTAACTTGTCGGTTCAAGTATTATAGTATATCTTTATTTTCTACGTTTAATATTTCGTTATTTGTTTTTAGAATTTTTTATCCCATGTAATTATTCTTTTTGAGATAATGTAAGTATTTCATACGAGAGTCAAATTTTTATTTTCAAACTCATTGCTGTCATATAAATTCAAAATGATGTTTTCGATGTTCATTTTGTTGGGTAATTTTCCTTCAAGTAGTAAAAATATTAGATTACATAAGTATTTTATCGATTTCTGATTAGGAGTCATCACTCAACTATATTAAATTTCAGAACTGTTATGTCCGAAATTTAAAAAAAAATCTTATTTTTTCCCATGTATTGTCATCAGTTTTAATAAATTTTTGTCGTAAATTATATTTTAGTTTCGCGATTATATCGCGCTGGTAGGAAAAGAAAATTGAAAAGGAGAATTATTGGAAAGTTTAATAGATATTCAGATAAATTTTCATATGCGCAACAAGGCATTTAAAGGTTCTGAGAGGCGCACGTCTTGAAATAAAGTTTACTGCAATCTTGTGACACGGAATATGGTTTTTTATTTTATTATTAAAATTACAGGAATACCGTTATTAATCTGATAATCTTGGTCATTGCATGCGATCAATATCTGTAATAATTTGACATAATTGAACGTTTTACAGAATATTCGTTTGTCGGTAGGTTAATGTTATAGTTTCAGGGAACACATAAATCATTCTGCAAAGTAAAGGAGAAATCAGTGATGTGAAATTAATACATTCAATATAATAACTACCGTAGGTATAGTAGGATACACGAGATGGGTAGATTAAGTGAGTATCATGTAGCGAAACTTTGAAGAATACGAGTACATTTGCATTTTTATCATTTCTAAGGAAAAATTTAATCATTTGTAAAAAAAGAAGGTAGGATTCTCCTAGAAGTAATTGAATTAAGAATACTTCAAACGGAGTTAAATAAAAGTTTTATAAAAGGTATAAGAGAGAGGAAGGTAACTTTTAAGCGTATTCAAATTCTCTTTACTCATGAACCTCTCCCTCTCGTGTTAAAATCTCTGAATAAAAAGATAAAGTGGAAAAGTTGTTTCATTCTCAGATTTCATGCGTATCACTTTTCGTGCAGTTTAAACGTAAGAGGTTCTAAGTTTGGAAGTTAACTTTATTTCATTTTTGCAAATATTATTCTGGTGAACATTTGGTATTCATTGACTCAGGAAAATATACCTCTGCGGATGAGTTTAAAACAGAGTTAGAGAAGAAGTTTCTTCTTGATTCTGTAGTCCTTTTACATCAAAATTACTGTACTCTGCAATTCATTAATCAAGCATGCGGAGAATGAATTCATTGATTACCGTGATCAAATTACCTGGGTGTATTAGCTTAGTTTACAAATTTCACGTTTTTAGTCTTTCAAGAGGAAACTGAATTTGTATTTCGTAACAGCTTTTTAGGGTCCGTGAGTGACGCTTATCCCGTTCATTTATGGAAACTTTAAATGAGATTCTTTAAACCTTTTCTTCTTCGCTATTACAAAGTTCTGAAGAAACGAGATGAAATTATAAACAGATCCACATTCACTTGTAGAATAGATTAGGTTAGGTTAGGTTAGGTTAGGTTGGGATCTGTGAAATGTATTTCTCATTCAGTGCCGGAAAGGTAACGACTCAGCACTGGTTTAACATTACGCTGAAGAAACCATAGAAGAACAAAGCAAAATAAAATGTTAATTCTCGAAGAAGTTTTTAAAATCAAAATTGAGTTAGATCGTAAAAATAAGGGTGAAACTTTTATATTTTTTTCCCGTTTGTAAACATGTGAAAGGATATGTAAGATTTTCTACGAAATTTCAAAACTTATCTGGGAATGTGCAGCAAAAGTAAGAGAGGCGACCAGAGTAAAAATAGTGTTATTTTATAGTGATAAGGAATACCAAAATTACATTAGAATCTTAATGTCCTTCTTGAAGGTTCATCGTAAGTCAAATAGTGTTCAAGAGAACTTTCACTTAGCGTTATATTCTTACGGAATAAAATATTACGATTTTCAACGACTTCATTTTAAGAAGTTAAAAAGACTAAATATTGCTTCTGTGAAGATACTCGTATTGTAGGACATGACAAAAGGCCCAAAAACATTTGCGTGGACGAAGTCACGGGAACTGCCACATGTAATAAACCAATATTTTAAAAGAGCAAGGTATGTAATCCATTTTCAGTATATAGCAGTTAAGATTTAAGGAGGAACATGTGTACAACACCAAAATTTTCTAGAAAAAAGTGTTCAGCTAATAATTATAATAAAAGTTCTAAAAAATTGCTTATCTAACGTAGAGAATGACAATTTATTTGCGAGATGACTCTTTTTTTGGATGAAATTCCTGATGTTTTTCATTATATTTTCTGGCAAATTATACAACTTTGAAATATTAAAATACTTTTATGGAATACTAAAAGCGCTACTTTTCTACACAAAATGCGTGGTATACTGATACAATTAAAAATTAGTTTACACAAAATATACCATCTATACTTGTATCCAAGAGGAACAGAAGGAATAATTCTTGGGTGTTCTTATCATTACAGTTCCACGACTTTCAAAACATCATGCAGATGAAACTGATGAAACAAATTGTTAGAGCTAATAAAATTAAAAATCGAGTTTTTTTTTGTATTCCAAGAAGTACTGGAGTTATGACTATTGAAATGAATACAGTCTCATAAGGGTCATTTTCGTGGAAAGGCGAGATTCAGAAACAATGTTCCACATTCGTGTTCATTAGAAGTGACGGAGCAGAACGAAGCGTCACGAAGTACAGAATGTGCAAATACATTATTCTGTCAACGCTGTCATTTTGTTCGTGTTAATAGCAGTGGACAAGAATTCACATTTCCATGTAGTTTCTTTTGTTCGTTGTAGGTCATATTGTTGTACTAAACATGGAAATAAAAAGAAGTTATGGAAGAACGTACTTAAAATTTCGAAGGAATCTTCGTAAGGATAAAAAAAATTGAGATACTTAAAACGCTTTGTGGATTCACACGATGGATGAACCAAGGTGCGTCAATTGGGTGGATGCGGCTATTGAGGTTTTATTCCGGGGTCACAGACATACTCC
>NNCF01126978.1:739778-756399 GCA_002313205.1 Laupala kohalensis
ATATATATATATATATATATATATATATATATATATATATATATATATATATATATGTGTGTGTGTGTGTGTGTGTATTTTTGGTCTCAGAAAAATTAAATGTCACACAGCATAAATAAGAATTATTGTCATATTCTGAACATTTCTAAACCATCTTGATTTCAATATCAATAATAAAATATTTCGTAAATCATCTGCATTCTTCATGTTTATACTAATTTCTCTCACAATTTTTACCTTCCGCTGACGTTTCTTGTGCGGTCTAGCGATAACAATTTCTGAAAAATTTATCAGCTCGTTCTCCCCCCGCGTACGCCGTTTAGTCATCCAAATCTTCATCAACATAAGTATATTCGTATAAAATTTACAACTTCATGTACTCCATCGTACATCAGAGCCTTTGATCTCTTACACGATTAGCTCGTAGTTCACCACGTTCTGAGGCAACTTCCTGTTTTAATAAATTAAAACACTACTAAAAAGAGAGTTCTGTCATAAATTCGAGTATGTCTTTAAGTTCAATACAAAATGTTCAAACGTGTTTAATCATTTTTGCTTATTAGCATTCAAACAGTGTTACCATACATTGATTAGTGATTACTGACATGATTCGTACTAATCTAATCTAATTATATTTCGAAATAATTCTCAAAATGTAACGTTTTACACGATTGTACTAATAAATATCAGAGTCTACGTGAGAAAGGTCCATTCTAGTTCTCCATTATTCATACCGGAACAGACGACATTTAACTTCCATGAACTTTGCTTTATACGTTTTTCGCAAAGAAATCATGATGATTTCCAGAGTGTGTTAAGCGTGAAATTCATCGAGGCGTAAAATCAAAGAATTGGAGCAAAGGGATGCGATCGTGTTCATATTACATCCCGTAATATACTGCGTCACTAAATTCAAATCGAAAAAACTGATATATTTCACTGCACCAATATACTAAAAAGAGTAAGAAGCCAATTTTTTGAGAGAAAACTATCAACTGTCCGGAAATTATTGGAAGCACAGTTTAGTATTCTCATACAATTTGTTTTTCATATCCTGAACGTTGCAATAGTCTAATATCGATACAAGTTGCACTCTTCTAAATTCTCAACCTGATGTCTTCATTTATAAAAAGAGTAAAATAGACTCAAGTAGTCATTCTTCCCTATTCTTCAAGTATATTATTTATTCTTTGTTTTAATATAAAAAAATGTTGGATAGGTACTGAAATAGATCGTTATTATTTCATGATTAAAGATTTTGATTAAATTTTATTTAAGTAAATGTTAAGACTATTTGTATACGTTCGAACTTACAGATTTGCCATGTATGTGCACATAAAATGTGATTTAATTGTCAAAAAGAGTTTCAAGAACACACAAAAACTAAACGACTTATGCAGAAGGATGCATTCTGAATTATCCAACTTGTGTGTGCAATTTGGTTCTTTATATCTCACCAACCAAATATGTAATCAAGTTTGAGAATTGATTGTAGTGTATATTGTAATAGAGCCTTCTTTTGTAAAGCTTATTGTGACAATTAACTTCTGGGACGCCTCTTAAATTAATTTTTGAAATATTGAATATCAATAAGTACTTTACAGGGCACTCACAGCCAGTATATTTTCACAAATCGAACTGCTTTAAGAAATATTAATGAATAAAAAGAAGAATATTATTTTTAATTTAACAGCTTCAAAATGTTTTACAGCACTTCATAAATATCCAATAAAAACTGCTCTACAAAAAAGAATTATGAATTGATGAATGGAATAATGAGAACAGTGAACGAAGCATCCCCAATTCATGTAAATTCGTAAAAGCAGTTTCAAAGAAACGTGAATATTGAGAACGAATTCCTGTCTCCTTCGTGTGAATTAACTCGACGGAGCAGCTGGACGTGGAAAGTTTAGGATTCTAGGATCCGAACGGGAACTACAGTGCTCCGGACAAAACCGTGTTGTAAATGGGATGGGACCTTTTTCATCCAAGCATAGATTTTCTGCTTCGATTCTGGAATGTGCAAAGAACTGGACAATGGAATAATTCATCCGAATGGTAGTGTCGGTGAGTATTAAAGGGACACATATTCCAGCAGGAATAATAAATGCGAACAGAGAAGAAATTTCAAGTTTTTTCCAGTCAAATGAATTTTGCTAAGTTAACATGAATGGCAAGCTAGGAATATTATTTCAGTTCCAATGAGTGTGTCAATCAATTTCAGAAAGTTTCAATATCTGAAAAGGTTGAAAAATTGATTATTCACACTAAACAGTATTGACTTTACAGTAGACCTAAAATTGTTGCGTTAAATTTTTAATATTATGATTAAAATTATAATAAATTGAAAATAATTAAGACTATAACGATAGCAGTCTAAAAATGCATAATTTTTATTTTCTACCAAATCCATATAATTGAGACGTTTTGACACATATATGCTTTAAGAAAGTTTATTATTATTTATATAGCTCAATTTTCTGTAACAGATTTCAAATTTATAATTTTTTGTACCATTGTAAAGGACAGACTTTGCCTTAGAGGCCCTAGATTTATTTACTTTGTAATTTATTTGTAACACGAGAGAAGTATTTATTTGTAATTAGAGAAAATAAATATTCTATTCTATATTTTTACCCAAGTTAAATTTAGTTTGTAGCAAAACGTTCGTCAGATCATCACAATAATATTTTTCACAAAGTAGTTCAATTTTGAAAGAATACTACGTTTTATTATAAAATTTGGTTGATATAATAATTACTTCTAAAATATTAAATATTACTGCACATAATTTTGTACAGAAATTTATAGCAATATTTCTGACGTTACAAGCATATCAAAAGTAATCCAAGACTACGACTTTATTGAAAATAGAGTAAGGATTATCATTGAAATTTAATGGTGTAAAGTTTCGTTGAAATAATTATATTATTTAAGATGAGATTTCGCGAGAATTAAAATTATTTCGGTATATACTGTTCGCGCCCTGAACTTTATATGGACATTAAATCACCTCAAATGATTATTTTTAATATTTATAAAGGACTAATTTAATTTTTATACCTGAATTTCAAACACCTTTTTGATCTCTACGTAATATTGGGTAAGTTTACATTATCGAGTTAAATCCTTGTTTCAAAGAAAATAAGATGAACAAATAATAAAACCAAAAAACCACGTGTCATAATAGTCAATATTGTATATAACTCAACCTGCATTGCAGTTTTAAACAAGAGGTATAAAGTTTCATTCTATTTAATGAATTATTTTAGGGAAGACAACATTTTATTATTAAATTTCATTTATCGTCGTTACCAGAGAAAAAAAATGCCAAAATATGGGTGATTAGAGGGAAGAATGAAATAACTTTTATNCCAGAGAAAAAAAATGCCAAAATATGGGTGATTAGAGGGAAGAATGAAATAACGTTTATTCATTCCATTACAGAAGGAATTCTTTATTTAGCCAAACAAACAGTATGAAACATCGAAATTGGAGATATAAACAAAACACAGAAAGAAATAAAACAAATACAAAAGATGATATGGTTCAAACTTATGTTTCAAATGAATGAGCAGTAAATAATTATATAAAGTTGTGATATAATTCTCACTTAACAATCCAGAGTTTAGTTTTGATTTAAAACCAGACTCTTCTGTCAATTTAAACTAAGAAATAACCTTTTAAATAATTTAAAATTTAATATTCATATCATAAAAACTTTTTCACAAAACCGTATCTTTTCGGATATACAAGTGGTTATTACAAATCTCCATAAGCATTGCCCCCGACTGTACAGCTGCATACGTCAATCGCAGTTTATTCCCGTTGAGCTTTGAAGCGCTCGGTCAAGCTGATGCGGTGGATGTCCAAGGGTGTTGTCGATCATGACACATGAGTCACATATGATGCTGAAAACTCACTATTACAACGCGAGATTAATTCACTCTTCACGATTTGTAATGTACGAAACTTTAATTTTCATTTTGAATTTATATAAATAGTTCCTTTGCTCTGTCGATGGTATCGCACTATCTTCTAATGTGTTTACGAACGTCTTCTCTTCTATTACTCGTTTCAAGACGATGAGACGAGATATTTAGCTCTCGTGATTTTGGTCCACTTCCGTTAACAAACTATCAATAATACAATTTGTTTACTGAAATAAGAAAGTTTCGCTATTATTTGTGGCTTTTGTGTTTTCAAGTCTCAATCTACAGCACCAACGAGCTGATAACATTCTCAATAGTGCAAGAGAATAAAGTTGAAGTTTACTTATTAAGGTATTATATCCCCGTCGACTGAAGTCAAGTTGCCAACAATTCATGAAACTTGGAAATATTCACCACAGTAGTTCTTATTAATTAATATTACATGATACTGTTTTTTATATTGGATGAGGTCAATTATTTTGTGATTTTAAAACTTGATAATAAATTAAGTTTGTCATTTGACACCTTCTTTTACTAGGGTCGCATTGTCTTCAGTCACGTGATGTGGCTGCTATTTCCGTTAGAACAGGTTTTTGCACAGTTTTTGGTGAATTATTCTTGTAAATGTCCCGTAATGTATGAAAATTTAACGCCATTCTATTCCTATTTCCATTTGCAATGTTTTAGTAGGTTTTTTCGCTGTGTTAGGCCGGTACGTCTGCCAGAAAATAAAGAAACATTAGCACGCGAAAGTTCCTCCATATTAGCGCATTGTAATTTAAAATCAAATAACTCAAAGTTTTGCGCCGTAAGTATATTAAAATTCATCGCCACTAGATAAAGTCAAAACTATAGTTTAAAAGATTTTTGGGGGGTACTTAAACCTAGTCGCTCTCACAGATATAATGCCTTACAACATTTTTTTAATCATTTTGTAGTAATTTTAAGGTATAATCATATTAAAGTGCAACCCACGACTACATTCAAAAGACATTAGAAAACCGTAAGGGAAAGCGCCTCACCAAATATTGTAAATAATTAATATTTCTGTAAATAAACTGCGTTTAAATTGAATACATTTATTGCAAGGCACGTCGCAAGACATTTGACGAATTCCCACAAAAGTTGCCATAGAAGGAATGGAAAGTTTTTTAGTTAAGACGACACCTTTTGAGTAGGATGGAATAATATGCGTCCCTACGCAATTTAGTAAAAATACCGATCGCAGTAGAACTAATGTTTGGTGTTTGAGTCAGTGCGACATTTTTCACGTTCCAAACAAGGAATACGCAGAAATGTACATCAACATAACAACATAACAATGTACATTATCCTAAATTGATAAAGATCACATGTGAAATTCAGGATTTTAAATAGTTAAGTGAACCCCGGAAAACTCTTCGAAGTTTAGGTTCATCTCACTCTCCGCTCCTCTGTGTGCCATTTATAGCAGCGTCCTCGAAAGAATCTTACCCGAAGGATTCAAGTATATCGGGAGGAGAGCCCCCTATAAAACAGACTCCGCACGCGCAGGATGCAGAGAGTGTGTAGGGTAGATGTCCTGCTGGCAGAGAACAGTCGTATACACTAAACCGATAAAGTCATTCGTAACATTGGGCTCGTAACAGATGAGAACATTTCTATGGTCACGAGTTAGTTTAAAACGATACGGAAAAGAGAATTGTTCAAATAACGAACATAAATATTCATTTAGCCCAGGGAATTTAATGTATTTGCGTGACAGAAAATTGGGAAAAGGAAACTCGGAAGAAATTTTTTTCATTTCGAAAAGCTCAAGTAAATGTCATACAAAATCATTTATTTTCGAATTATTATGACTGGGTGTCTCAGAAAAGCAGAGTCGAGGAGATTTGGCAGAGTTTTAAGGGAATAATTTCTTATTGCTATCATAACTTTATACTCACAAAATTAATTATACCAAATTCTGATCCCGGAAATTATACGACTAAAAAGAAAACTGGATATCATAAACTACAGAAAGTATGATAAAGAACTTGAAAATTGCTTTAAAAAGCTACCAAATTTACTTTATTCCTGAGAAACGAGTAGTTTAACAAAGTTATGTGAAAAATCTATTGGTTAATACGCAAACTTTTTATAGTTATGTGAGAAAAAAAATGAATGAATTTAAAAAAAACGTAAAATTTGTAAGAACGGCGAAAATAATTATATTTATGATAGTATTGACAGGGCAAGTATTTTTAATGATCATTTTGTTTCAATTTTTTACGATGTGACTGGTACAGTATCTCTAGATAGCAACAGATAAAAAAATACATTTAATAAACAGGCGAAAATGGTTAGGAAATAGTTGAAACATACGAGAGACAGAAAATCTACTGGACCCGATGATATACCGTAGAAATTCTCAAAATGGGGTGAACCTATCATCCGTTATCTAAATAGGTTTTTTCAGGTATCAATGAGTAAGAACTCGGTTCCTAATGATTGGGGAAAAAGTCATTGAAGTACCAATATATCAATCAGGAAACAAAACTAATGTGAATTACAACTGGTGAGATTAAATTACGAATTTAATACAAAGGACAACACGATTTTAGAAGTGGACACTTATGTGAAAGTTAAATTGTTACTTTTTGTCGGAAAATAGGAGATTCTATAGATAATGGGCAATGATTAGAAGCGATAATAATAAATTTCTCTAACACATCCGATTTAGTACCTCATGATCTATCACTTATAAGCTTTCTGCGTCACGTATAAAAAAACTAGTTTTGATGTGGATTACGGACTACTTAGATAATTGTTCTCTAAGGGAAAAATAGGGAGGAAATTTTCGAGGGAGGACATTTGGTGTTGCCCAGGGAAGCGTTACTGAGCAGATTTTATTCTTATCGTTTATAAACGATATTCATCTAAAAAATGGAACAGTACGGTACGCTTATTTGCTGACGATTGCATCATATATAGAAAAATTTAAGGGGAGGATCACGTACAGGATGTAAATTCTATAAGAAATTGGGTTGAAGAAAATTAAATTAGAATAAATTCCGGAATATGTAATGCAATGAACTTTACAAAGAGTATTCACTGAGAACCACTGCCATATAGAATCGAATCAGACATCATTCCAGGAAAATCGTCATGTAAATACTTAGGTATCATTTTGAGATTTGGAATGGTCTGATCACGCCTGTTATATTGCACGGAAAACCTGGAAAACACTTCATTTTGTTATGCGTTTAGTTGAAAAATGTAAAGTTGAAACACGAAAACTCGCTTATATTTCTCTCGTTAGACCTGTGGTAGAATATGCGACCGCATATTGGGATCATTATGGGAGGAGACAAATACAAGACCTCGAAAGAATGAAGAAGGATGATCTTAAATTTATTAATAGTATATCGAATTTAAATGATTACGCAGTTTTGGAAAATCCAGAAAATTTAAGAAAACGATCTCGGTTCACCAATTTATTCAATTGAAATTCAATTTATAGAAATGAATCCACATAAGGGAAAAATATAACGGAAAAATTGGTACATAATTCACGGATAGATAGAAAAGATTTTAAAATTTAGAACCAGGAAACAAAATTCGATGTTGGAAAGTTCTCATTCCTCAATTGAACGATTAGACAGTTGAATATAATGTCTTCGTCGGTTGTGAAAAAGATTTAGAGCTCTACATCTCTTCACAGGATTAGGTAAGTGCTGGAAGAAGGCGTGAGTTAGTATAGATGTGAAGATAATGGTAGTGAAGTGGAATGATAACATGGAAATGCATGAGTTATAAAAAGAGAGGGAAGGGAAATTTGAAGTTAGGTGCACTAAAGGGGTAAATCGAGTGATCGGGTCATCAGTAGTAAAATGTGCAATAAGCAAGTACTAAAAGTAGATTAATGTTTCAGTTGTTTCATGGTGACATGTTTTTATATTTCATATTTTAATACTAGATTAATTACATAGTTTAAACAATTTCTAATTTCAGTTCTCTGTAATATGTATTTTTGTATATTTTATTGCATTTCCTAATTTTCTGCAACAGAGCAACATCTTCCCAGTTGCAGGCAAATAAAACTTATTATATTATAACATGCCAAAATTGCTGAAGTTATTCGTCATTAGATAATAAGTCAACGTTTCTCTTTAAGTCTGATATCTGATATTCTTCTAATGGCAGATCATTTTTATAAATTTATTTTCGTGGGAAATAGTTAAAACGTTTTCTTAGAGTCAAAAGAACAAAATAACCTAAATTGACACGTTAATATTGCAGAAAGTTCTAGTTTCTTTGCTGTGTAACCGGACGGAGCAAATCACACAAATAGAATATCGTACTCTAGAGCATTAAAAGATATATTGGCGATTTCCTGCTATTTTACCCTTCTCCTTTTCATTTCCGAGGTAACATTTCAAAATTACATCAAGAAAAGAAGCGTTTGAATAATTTATTCGAGTAGTATGTTACTTGACTACTTGAGTTCTGACAATTAACAGCATTGACCCGTCTGGTAAGTAATAAACAAAACTCGTAGAGAATTCTACTTGTTACCTGATGCTTATTTATGCATCCATACTTTATATATATATATATATATATATATATATATATATATATATATATATATATATATATATATATATATATATATATATATATANGTATCGGCATGATATTTTCGAAGTTTGTGAACCTCTCCCCATCTCGAGCACGAGGAAAAAATTGGTACAAACTTCGAATTACTATTTTTACACTTATAAGAAGAGAAAAACCATCACCAACTCTCTGTGAATTAATCGGACACATTTGTCTGGTCTAATATTATTCACAACTGTTCTGGTTTCCTGTGTTCATCGTTTAATGTTAAATATGAAACCGAGTGAAAGTTGCTTGCATCAAGTAGTATCAGCCATATTATCCAGGTAAACAAAATAGGTCTTGCTAAACAAAAGTAAACGTCAATATTATCGTACAGAATATTTGTTTCACTTAATTTCCCATGCGATTTAATTACTCGGATATTGCTATTGTTTATAAATTAAAATGCTCTGAAAGTGGAGCCCTTCGTATCTTCAACACAAAATTCTATTCATAATTAAAAGAGCATATCTGACACTAATCGTACATTAATCTAAGAATAATTTTCTGTTGTAAGACGACTCGTACGACATCCAATAATCAATAGCTTTAGGGATCGAGGCTAATACAACTTAAATGATTAAGGATGTCCCATTTCAAATCATTAGTAAAATACACCAAAGTATTTACGTATTTTAAAAGTGTATCTAATCGAAAGAGAAGGAGAAACGTAAATGATATCGTGGAAGAAGGTATTTAAGATCTCTAATCTTTTATTTCCTTATTCGCTTCTTTTTAATAAGTAATTTTTGACTTTTCACTGTAAACCTAATTACACGTAGCGGCTGCATCCATAAGTGCGTACTACTTAGAGCAACATCAATATAATTTTCCATTGTAATTAAGTAAACCACTGATCACCAAATTAAATTCACATCAACTTAAATTTCAAGAATTTTATATTTTTGTATTAAAATGCGAAATAAATATATCGCATTAGTAATATAAACTAGTTAAAAATTAATTACCCGTATGTGTGATGTAATAATTCATTTATTCTCCATAAAATCCGTGGATTGAAACCGGAATACTTCAATAAGTTCTCCATTTCGTCTGCAAGTTAATAATCAATAAATACTTATGTTCGAGCAAATTAAGCAGACCACAATTTCTTTTTTGGTAACACATGTCACAAGTAGATACAAAACTTTAAAATCACGCGTTACTAGTCAACATATTAAAACATACCCGCAGTTTTGGTACAAATTTTTGTACCATCATCAGATGGGCATATTTGATCTGATGCTCAAATCATACTCTTGAGTCATGTCTTGAATCAGATATGAGAAATTCACAGAAATTACAACCCTCTGCTATGATCATTGACATTTTATCAATGAGCCATGGCAAGTGTTAGAAAACAAATTCAGAAATGAAGGTAATATCTTGAAACATTGAGTTCATTTCCATAAAATTTACAATGATGTAATTATCAAAATACAAAGGCTTCTAAACAAGAGACTAATGTATTATTTATAAATGTACTAATGTATTATTTATAAATGTACTAATGTATTATTTATAAATGTACTAATGTATTATTATAAATATACTAGCCATCAATACATTTTATACTATCCTCTCTTATTTACGCATATCTCTTGCTCTCTCTTGAAATGTCTAATTTTATGCTACTGCAAAAAGGAAATATCAATATAGTAAAACGGTAAGCACCTCACTTTTTGTCTTTACTTTAAGACGTTGAACAAATCTCAAAACTACAGGAAAAATTACTTCCCTAGTGGACAAAATCACAATTTTATTTATATCTGGCACAATATACCACTTTAAAATATCAAACCTCACCGAGTTTTCTGCATAAACGTAGCGTTGCAAATAACATCACATTTTTGTCGAGATACCCACACTTGAAGCGTGGATGGAGCATTGTCCTAAGGAGCGTCTAGAGGTGAGAATAGAAGTATGTACGTAAAACCTCACGAGAAAACAGAATTGATAAAATTAAATAGAAACAAAGAAATAAAATATGTGACGGCAAAGAAATAAAATATGTGACAACGTCAAAACATATTTCATCTAATTAAAAAATTGTTTTTTTAAGGTTACAATGCATAGCGTTTTTATATTTTAATTTTCAGTTGTTGATTAATTTAAAAAAATTATATTCTTTGAGGAAAACTTGTGGATTTAAAATAAAAAATTAAACAATTTTAAATGGTACTCGAAACTCGAGTGTCAGGCGTTAATACACGCTTCGATAGAGAAAAACGCTTTGAAATACGAAGTTTTAAATCTAGAATTTTAGAAATGAAATGCAATTTTAGAAATGAAATGTTTAATTGAGTAAATTAAACAGCGCTTCTCGAATTCCTTCGAAATATTCCTTCCCTAGTTCGCTTAACATAACTTTCAGCACCCAAGAGAGTTAACTAAAAACAATCTCTATTATTGACTAAAACGATACTATACATGTGGATGAATAATTCGGATAAATTTGTTTTCTATCAAATTGGTTTAAATTATACATGAGAAAATTTCCCTTTCCGAATATCGTTTATATACTTGTACATTCATGTTCTTCTCGATATTTTTTTTCATTTGTATTTGCATTTTTTAATAAAGATTAATATTTTTAAAGCCAATTATTTAAAATTGTTATTCCACTGATGTTGATGATGAAAAGAAATACCAAAACACAATTGCATAATTGTGTGTATTTAATTTTAAATCTACCTTTTTACCATCAGTCACAGTCAATAAGTCCCGCATTCCGTCTGGAACTTACGTTAGTGCGCTATTAAAGTGTATCTCTTCACATTTCAGTTACGTGGGTAGTCTATTTATCCCCACCATTAAACCCGAAGTTCACGAGAGTTTGGCCAACGTATTTTCCTGGAGCTCAAAGAGGAGTAAAGTGGCCTTTGAGAACCTCCGGGCCCAATAGAGCGGGATACTTTGAAAGGACGTGGTGTGACTCCATGCCATGATACATTGCCAACTATAAAATACCAAGCCATATGAACAAATAGGACACGATGATGCATGCGATACGTTACTTCAACTAAAATATCAACTGTCCAACTTAAAAAGAAAATGAAGAAAAAAGTATTATGATGTTATTTCTCTTTTAGCGCTGAAAGAGAAGATCGAAATTTTGTGTATTTTTAAAAATACGAACAAAGTTAATAACAATAAACCGTTCTTTATTTTGTGTAAGGAGACGCGGCAACTGACAACGCTGGGAAGTTAGTTGAGTCGTTGTGACACACTCATTAATCTAGAGGAAAACGTTTTTCAAACACAAGAATATAAATTTAACATACAATAACATTTTACGGCACGAATCCTCCTAATTCATGAATTTTCTAAAACACTTGATAACTTCCAGTAATAACTATAAAATAATTTGTTTTGTAACATACTCCTTAACATATGTACATCTAATTAAATCAGTGCTCGGAGAAATTCAGTTGATATGATGCATGATACTCATTATTTATTACACTGATTCTTAAATAAATATATTTGTTAAAGTCATATCTTTTAGTAATAAAAGCGCGAATACACTTTTGATACACGAAATTACACGTTAAAAAGCAATATGCCCTTAAAATGTTTCGGTTCCAGACTTATTTTTAAATTACATTAGTAAAAAATAGTTATATTAGGAGATGCATGAAATCAACTTTTTTTAGCTTTATAGAATTTTCAAGACCAAACACTAATATCTATAGTGAATATTTTTAAAAACATTAATGACATAAAAAATTAAACTGAATCAAAAGATAAAAGGGAGAGACATTATTAAAAATAATTGCGTTCGGAAATAATTATCCTTTGAATACACGCATTAAATGTTGAATTAATTTAAATAAAACTGATCAAAATGTAGTTGAATATGTTTATTGCCCTTTCCTCTCTACGTATTACCACAATGTAGCTTCTGATATGCAAATGAAACATNATATTTTTAAAAACATTAATGACATAAAAAATTAAACTGAATCAAAAGATAAAAGGGAGAGACATTATTAAAAATAATTGCGTTCGGAAATAATTATCCTTTGAATACACGCATTAAATGTTGAATTAATTTAAATAAAACTGATCAAAATGTAGTTGAATATGTTTATTGCCCTTTCCTCTCTACGTATTACCACAATGTAGCTTCTGATATGCAAATGAAACATATGAGCTGTAATATTTCTCGCATTTACAGTTTATAGGAACCCTCACTTTTTCAACCTAATTTTGACGTATTAATGAGTGTCATTCGCCATCTGTGAGAATGGTGTTTTTATTTGCGTATTTACAGCTTCGTCGCGTCAGTGTGTTGATGACAACTAATGAACATCAAACTATCGTCAAATTGGTAAAGCTGGTAACCAAATAATGGAGATGTGAACATATTCATAGGGTAAAATCACAGAAGAATTATGAGTGCCCTGAATTTCTCGAGATATTGGCGAGTTATAAAGATATTTAGAAATCAACATGATCGTAAAACCGTAAAATTGTAAAATTATTGAAACAGTTCGTTCGATGATACAATCTGGTTCTGGAATCAATAATTAATATGGAAACAAAAATTCTAGCATATAATTTTTATGCATTATTCAGTAAAATCTGGGATAGGGGACTTCCGCTGGTAAAATTAGGGGTTTCAGCTAGCAAGTCATTTCAAGACCGTCACTTAGGCATTTACAAAATAAGTTAACACAACCTTTTCGTGAACATTATATCAATTTTGCTTTACGGAAAGGTGGATTACTAAACATAAGAATGTGGTATATGGGAAGAAAAGAAGTCTTCGAAGAATTTTTGGAGTACGTACAACAAATTATGTTAATAAGGAGAACTTTGAAAGCTAGACAATAGGAATTTCCCTACCTGCTCGTTATTTGAATAGGAACGTATGTCATTGAATACAGGCGGCTAAATGTAGAATAATCGCAAATTAAAGCCCAAGCATCTGGATAATTAGGAGAACTTTGAAAGCTAGACAATAGGAATTTCCACTACCTGCTCGTTATTTGAATGGGAACGCATGTCATTGAATACTGGCGGCTAAATGTGGAATAGCGGCAAATTAAGGCACAAGCATCTAGATAATTAGGCAACGGATAAGACAAATAATCTATTCCCAATATGAAACGTGACGAAAGGATTGAACAGAAAGACAGTGGAATGAAATACTGATTTAAGAAAACAAATCACAGGTAATGGACTTTCGGCCGAGAAAGTGGACTAGGAATGAAAACTAAAATGAAAAAAAGAAAAATTATCGTAGAAAAGTAGTTTAAGATTCTATGTTGAGGTAGAAAACGTTGTAAAAAAGATGGGAAACGAATGTAGAAAATTTTCGATATTTTGAATTCTGAAAAATGTTGAGAAAAAGCGTTTCTTCGTTATATTATAAACTATGCACAATTATAAAAGTTTAGTGGTTGTATTTTGAAAAAAATATATGTAATCTGAGCTCACTTGACTAATAAGTGCACGAGTTTTCCTCGTCGGAGAAGCAATATCAAAATGTTTAATGGTTTTCATTTTAGTTCAACCCGTCTACGGTGCAATTCTCGAACTTCGACCGTTATCACAAGTCTGTAAGCCGTGTATACACCACAGTCAGTGGAATGCTGCATATCGTATATTGGAGATGGGATAAATTCACCGTCGACGCTAGGCTTTGAGAAGTACCAGGTGTGGAGAGGTGAAGACATGGAGGAGGGGGGAGGGGAAAGAGGCTGTGTAGGAAAGAGGGGGAGGAGAAGTGCAGCCAATATGCACGCAAATGAGATTTTCCCACAAGCAGACGCCGGTGTTTCCATCACTACCCCGCCTCACACCTTTCCTATATTCACGGCCCCCGTCTGAGCGTCTGTGGTTTCAAGCCTCGATGATTCCTGCGAGCTGGCGAAGCGTGGACGATGTTTTGCCTTCGTCAGGTGCTTATTGGCTCTTGTTTTTACAGCCTCGTTAAAATATTAGACGCTGTTTATAATAACCAATACGTTAAATCTATAGCATTCGCTCGTCTCTTGATTTGTTTATTTAAGGTCGCTCTTTAACATCTCAGGACATCAGAGACCACAAGAAAATTAATTGTTACATGGAATGAGAAGAAATCGTTGACAAGTACGAAAATAAAATACATATTGAAAAAAACAACTTAATGAAACATTAATAAACTTGAACTTATATTTAAAAGTATACTTATTAGCAGGAACACAATATTGAAAATATTGGCATACACTAGTCAGATTGTTTTGTACACTACATAATTTTTCAAATGAATATAAGCAGAAATGCTCAGATATTTTCTTTGATGAAAAATAAAACTTCCATACGATCTTATTCGGATAATTCACAATATTCATTTTGTTATTTCTTCTAAAGATGTTTCGACCTTTGGTTGGGTGCTACATCAGATGTAATAAATAGCAATCTCAAATACAAACATATCAATATAACACTTGAACATAATATAAAGGTAAATATTAGCTCAAAATATGTTAACATAAAAAGCAGAAAACGAACAGAGGTCGTAGCGTCGTGAGACGGAGAATGTGCAGTGAATAGGAGGATTAACAATATGCCCTGAAATGTATATTTTTACTAAAACGTCAGGTATTTTTAGTACAAAAAGGTCGAGTATTTTGTATTTTCTTGGTATAAACATTATTAATCCGTTGCTAAAAGAAATAAAACAAATTCATTCAGACCTAGCTGACAAATGTATAACTTTGTAAAAACAACGAACATTCTAAACTAACTCGATTTTCTTTTTTATCTCAGACAAACATTCAAAATAATTTAAAATTCTAAAATTTGAAACTTTGTTTTAAAAATTATAATGTGTTAGTTTCTCCAAACAGATCATTGAATCTTACATTTTCTTCAACGTAAGTAGATGTTCTAATATATCATCATGTCTTAGTGTTGATGTTAAAAGTATTCATATTATATTTTATATATATATATATATATATATATATATATATTTTTATATATATATATATATATATATATATATATATATATATATATATATATATATATATATATATANAATTTCATAGAGTTGTACTGAATTTTTGAGACAAATAATTTTTTATCAGAAGCAGAAGTGCTTCTGATTCGACGTACTTAAGATATATATTTATTGTGAAAATAACAAATATTTTAAGTACCTGGCATTCATGAAATTTTCACCCTAATTTATTTATATCAATGCTGTGTTTCAGCATTTACCTCGTAGGTCAATAGCGAATCTAACCATTGTGATTGAATTAGTAATATTGCAGAGCAAGAAAAATACATTTATCATTTTCACAAGTGCTTGAGGCAACGAAAAGATACCAAGTAACTTCGAAATTAATCACAACGTGTACAATGATACAGCTCAAGTTCGAGCAACTTTAGAGTTGAGACCGAGTCAATTTAGAATATCTGGTGGTTGTACGGACATTTTTAATAATACCTCTCTAGACAATGGCAATATACCCCAAGGTTAAATTTACAATATACACACCTTAAATTGAGTTCAATTAACTGATTTTTCCAGTGTTTTTCTTCAACATATAGCATCATCAATACGTGAAATAATTATTCTGCAACACATATTATTACTAGTATCAATGTGGGTTTATACACTGGCATATATTTATGATTTATATTCAGAAGTACGGTAAACAATGACATTACGTAAATAAAACTAGAAGAAAATACCACTATTAATTATTCCTCACAATAAAAACGTTTGCTAATATAAACCTTATGCAGCATGAAGTATTAAGACGAGAATGATTTTTTTCATGTACTTTTCTTACTTAAATAATTTGAAATAAATAATTTTTAAATAAATAAAGAACGTAGTGTCCATAACATGTTACAGACTTCGCATGACAAAATTAATTTACGCACAGAGGCGGATTTAACATTAATGCGCTTTTCTAAAACAAGAAACGAAAACATTTAGCTGCTTAGTTTAATATCAATGAAATGATATTAACAAATATATTATGTTAATTATAAAATAATAGTTGAATAAACAAATGCGTACTGCTATCAATTCTCAAAAAAAAAAAAAAAAAAAAAAAAAA